>VKOC01024833.1:0-22809 GCA_009364415.1 Spea multiplicata | reverse complement strand
ACTCTGCTTCCTGCCAGCAACGGATCTTCACTAGACACCAGGGAGCCGGGTAGAGAGGCAGAGTGGCGTATGGGAGGGGGAGGAGCCACAGTGGTGTATGGGAGGGTGGCTTCGTTACTGACCGGCACTTTCGCGGCAGCTTCATAGCTGCAGTGTAAGTGAAGGTGAGTAACGGAGGCTGTCTGTGAGATGCAGATCCCCACCAGCTGACAGAGAGGATGATTCTCTGTCAGCCTGTGAGTGTCTACATCGCACAGACAGCCTCCGTTACTGCCCCTCACTTACACTGTGGCTTCTATGAAGCTGCAGTGAAAGTGCCGGTCAGTAATGGAGCCGGGTAGAGAGGCAGAGCAGTGTATGGGAGGGGGGAGGAGGCTGATGGGTGGGGGGAGAGAGAGCTGGAAGTGAGAGACCGGCCGACAGTGAGGGGAATCCAGGTCCCCTGCAGCGTTGCGGGGGATCTGTATTCCGGTGTTATAATCCGATCTCTGTTTGAGATCGGATTACCGGTATTATAAGGAGAGGAGTTTTTCAGAGCATTTGCTCTGAAAAAAAAACCTCTTTTTATAATCGATAAAACTTGATTCGATTAATCGATGATGAAATTCGTTGCCAACGATTTTCATAATCGATTATTATCGATTAGTTGTTTCAGCTCTACTGCATACATTACAAAAATCCCACGTTGGACCAATATATTAATCCCTTCGAGACCGGGAGGTACCTGGTACTTCCTGATCACATGTCACCATCAGACGGAACGTACGAGGTACGTCATCTCGAAAAAATGCCCCCATGTCGCCACAATCGTGGGGCGATGCTGCAGCTGTCTGCTCGGGTGTCTGAACATACAGCACAGCCACCCAGAGCCCGCCCCCGAGCCTTAGATCACTCCCACGGAGCGATTTTGTCGGCTCAAAATCCGCTTTTCATAAAATGCATGACGATCAGGCAGCTGGGGGGTGTTGGGTCAGGTCACACTTGTGTGGGGACCCAATCAACACACAATCCCCTTCCCTGAAGCTGCCTATGGCAGCTGAAAACACGATTGCTGGTTTTCCTGCAACCGTGTGGGGACCTGTCACCTCCATGAGAGCGTCAGTGCAGCTTTAACCCCTTCAATGCCGCGATCATTTTAGAGGTTAATACCCATTTGTATGGGGCTCTGCTGCTGTGGTCTGCCTGGAAGCAGACCAGCAACAGCAAAAACGAGCCCTCACAATCCATTTGATCAGTCCTGTAGGAGTCACTCCAGTGACTCCTCCCTGCAATCTCCGGTCTACGGGAGATTGTGTCCCAGCTGCCAGAGGCAGCGTCAGTGACAGGGAGACAGGGTTCTTTGGTCTCCACATGAGTGTGGAGACCAGCCCCCCCCCCTTGCTCAATTAACCCCTACCCCACTCTCTTGCTCAATTAACCCCTTCAATGCCGCGATTGTGTATGACCCCATTGCAGGGGTTATTATTAATCCCCACAAGCTTGTGGGGACTAAATATCAGTTAATGCTGTGCTTCAATGGAGCATCAGCATTGAAAGAGTTGAAAAATAACAGCACTGACCTGAAAGTCAAGGGTGCTTCAAGGTCAAATGCTGGGTTGATGATGATCAGATCACTCCTGGCCAATAGGAGTGATCTGATCATTATGGCAGCCCCTGGATGACCCTGCCCTACAAAGAAAGCGGGGTCATCTAGGGTAATTATGAAAAAAATAAATACATCAATTATTACCTGATCACTTGTCGGTGACATTTTAAGTCGCTGATTATTGATCGGTCTCCCTTATCAATGTCAGCGGCCTAAACTTACAAGTAATCTGATTAGAAAAAAAATTGAAATGTGCATGTTCCAGTTTTGACTCGACAATGTCTGAAAAACATGACTTATCTATGCATGTGGGGTATCGCTGTACTCAGGGGGTATTATTAAACACAAAACAAGACCTATTTTGTTTTTTTCACGCATCTATTTAGAAAAATAATCATGGTGAAACCGCAAAGTGGATGTGAAAATGTTTTTCTTTTTTTGTTAGACTAACTTTGGAAGGCGCCGGTGTGAAATCAGCTGCATGGGAGAGGCCAATACACCCTAACTAGATTCTCTGAGCTGTCTAGTTTAAGGAAATATAAACTCTAAGTGCCAAAATAAATTAAATACCAGGCATATGAGGTGTTTCCAAAAACAGGACAAATACACTGAGTTTTTTCCCCCCATTTTCACTGGTTATATTAAGTTTTTATAGGTGAAACTGTGAAAATGTCCTTTTTTCCTAATTTCCCCCACATTTTTAGATATTTTTCATACTTAATGATGGTTTATATATATATAATTATTATTTCAAAAGAAAGCCCTACTTGTACTGAAAAAAAACAATATATGATTTGTGTGGGTGCACTAGAAGAGAAAATTTACAGTTGAAGAAAGACATAGCAAAAACACAAAAACTGCTCCGGTCTTTTAGCGCAACCTTAGGGGTTAAAAGGTACAGTAATGTCCCATATACCCTCTATTATATCTTACCATATGGTGTAATTTTACTGTGGAAATTTAGAGATACAGCACCCCAAATATCAGCACAGTAGATAGAAAAAAAATCCCCCATTGGACCAATAAAGATTTTACTGTGGAAGTTTAAAGTTATAGCGCCCCACATATCAGTGCTTAAAATTTTATGTTTTTTTTTTTTTAAAAGTTATACATTTACTATATTTCTGGCACAATATCTTTAAATTTCCACAGTAAAAATGCACCTTATTCTAAGATATAATAGAGGGGGTGAGATATGTGCAGTGTAACTGTATTGGTCCAATGGAGGAATTTTGTTTAACCCCATGTATAATGCAGACTAATGTCAGTTGCTAACTGGGCTGATATTTGGGGCGCTTTTTTTTTAAATTTCCATAGTGAAATCACACCATACTGTAAAATATAAAGAGGGGTATATGTGACATTACTGTAATATTGGTTCAAACGTGGGATTTTTGTAGTGAATACATAAGTGTTAGAAAACGTCATTGCTGGCAATGACGTAAATTACCTTTAATTTAATACAATTATATATTTTTTTAGGGAGAAATATATGTGTGTGCCTAATGCAGTCATAATTACAACTTTATCACGTTTGCAGTTATTATATACCTAATGCTAATCTGAAACACAAACCGTCTGTCTGAAACAAAAAGTATCTGATGGCTTGACCACTGATATGAAACCGACAGTGGCGTCGCTACTGGGGGGCAATTGTCCCCCCCCCCAGGTTAATCCTTGGCCCCCCTGCGAATTTGGAATAATAAGTCCGAATTTGGACTTTAAATCCCATCTTTTTCTATTTATTTATTTATGTAGAGGAGAGAGAGGGTGCGGCCCGCGTAAGATCAGCAGCCAGGGCAACCGATCTTACATGGGCCGCACATCAAGCCCTGCTACTTACCGGTGGGAGGGTCTTCTGTACAGCATAGAGGAAGCGGAACCTAGCAGAGTTCATGTGACATCACATGACTCTGCTCCAGTTCTGCTTCCTCTGTGCAGTACCAGAGAACGAAGAGGGAGGCCGCGCCCTCTGCTGAAGTCTGTGAGCGGCATCGAGGAGCTGCAGTGCAGGTAAGGGGGTGGGGAGGGTGTTTGAATGAGTATATGAATGAATGAGTGTGTGTGTGTGTGATAGCATTGATGTGTAAGTGCTGGAACATGGGCATGATGGGACTGTGATTGCTGTTAGCAATCACACTCCTATCATGCCAAGTCAGCCAGTACATGCTGAAACCTAGCTAGCTGCCCTCCTTGTGTATTGATGCTGCCAGCAGTATGGGGTCTGCACATCACTTACAGCCACCCTGTACCAGCATGTACTGGTTGACTTGGCATGATAGGAGTGTGATTGCTAACAGCAATCACAGTTCCATCATGCCTAGGTTCTAGCATTTACTGGTTGGATGTGTAAGTGCTGGAACCTAGGCAATGATGGAACTTTGATTGCTGTTAGCAATCACACTCCTATCATGCCAAGTCAGCCAGTACATGCTGAAACGTAGCTAGCTGCCCCCCTTGTGTATTTATGCTGCCAGCAGTATGGGGTCTACACATCACTTACAGCCACCCTGTACCAGCATTTACTGGTTGCCTAGGTATGATAGGAGTGTGATTGCTGTGTGGGCAGTGTGGACGCCAGGGCTGGCTTTGGGGTGTGCAACCTGTGATCTATGCCTGTAATTTAGGGGGTTTTAAATATACCTTTTAATGACGTGTTTTAATGTGAATTCCAATTGATCTATACCTGCAAACCTGGGTTTTTGCGTTATTCTGTAGATCCATATCTATATAGTTCCATACATTATTTATGTATACCTGCAAATACAGTGTTTGTATGTCTTATTCAGTTAATTAATACCAGCAATGCTGTTTCCATATATTTATTTGATCTATACCTGCATTGCTACGTTTCATATACTATTGTATACCTCCAAATACAGGATTTGTATGTCTGATTTTGTTTATTTGATATATACCTTCAGTGCTGAGATCACAAGTGAATTTCAGTTGATCTATACATGCAAAGCTTGGTTTGTGTGTTAATGTGTTGATCTATACCTGGTATCGGCAACTGGGGCTAATAATATATATGGGCAGCAGGGGCATCAATACACAAAAGGGCAAAAACACCAAGGGGGGTATAAACGACAATGCAGTGTGAAAAATCCATCCTGATGTAGACGCCTGTGACGTAGATTGTGTCCTGCTGTTTGTGTGTTTTTGGTTATCAGTGTAGCAGAGCCTGTCCTCGGGTGTGTGTGTATAGGTGTTGGTGTGGCAGAGCCTATCCTGGTGTGTGTTTGGGTGTTGGTGTGTCAGAGCCTGTCCTAGGGTGTGTGTGTGTTTGGATGTGGGTGTGTCAGAGCCTGTCCTGGTGTGTGGGGCCTCTGTGTGGCAGAGCCTGTCCTGGTGTGTGTGTGTGTGTGTTTGGTCATCTGTTTCCTGGCACTTAACTTACTTATAAAATGCCCTCCTGAAGTTGTAGTGACTTCAGGGGACAAAACGTTCTAGGCCCTGAAATCATTTAGTGGAAAAGTTATTTATTGTGTTATAATATTTATTTCAAGGATTAGTCGCACTCAATTGTGGCTCCAGGCTTCCCATGTTGAATGATCATGTATTTTAGCCCAATAACAAAAGTATAATTCCATAGCACATTACTTTTGGAAATTATGAATGCCCCCTAGTTTGACTGTGGTATCTTGTGTGCCCCCCCTACATATTGTTTCTAGAGTCGCCACTGGAAACCAGCAAAAAAAAAAAAAGGAGCCAGGTACACAAATTTTGGTAAGTTGTAAATAATTATCCTAGAACTGAGGCGAGATAGTCAAGGTAATTAAACTGTTAAACGAAGTACAACCATGCAACGAAACAGACAGGGTTTCATGTAAACAGAAATCAAGCAGAGGGTGTAGAAAACAGCCTAACGGAGACGTTAAACTTGTCTTCTACTTTTTCTTTTACCGAGTCCTACGAACAGCCAAAGGTGGGCAAAAAAAATAAAATCCCGTGTTAGTATTGATATAAAAATAGATATATACCAGTATAGCGAGCGGGAAACCGCGTGTAACGCCGGTAACGTGACTCCGCAGCATATTATGGGTCAAGAGCTTCATCCTCCGGAACTGATACACACGTGTGTGTCGCGCGCGCACACTGCCGCTTTCCGAGCACCCCAGACTTACACCGCTGCTTGTAAATCACGGCCTGTAGAAGTGGGCGGTGATATAGCGTGCACGCGTGCTCAATAAACGGAAATAAAATGAAATGGGCAGCTCTGCAATCCGGATTACTGTAAAGCAAGATGTGCACTGCACTCCATGAGCCCCAAATAGAGTATGCGCATTGGGGAGGAGCAGGTTCTCTCTGTGGCCTTGCCCTTCGGCTACAATGACTACGCCCACGGATATAATTTGTCGTATACGTCGTAGGTGTACGATTCCAGTTCCAATCTTCCTTCTGTCGTATTTGCCCGTAATTGTTAGAAGCGGAGTCCGATTAGTAGCGATGTCTATAAAGGTATCTGTATGTTAACATTTTTTCCATTATATTAATAATCGTTCTCTAAAGGCAAGTAAGTGCAGGTATGCGATAAACGTATGCGCGTCAGTTTCAGATTGCACGTCAGTTTCAGATTGTATGTACTTTAGTGGAATTTTACCACATGTCTGTCTGTCTATCTATCTATCTAAATAAGTACTGCTAAGAAAAAAGTAAATATCGATAATGGGATAAATGTCCAAAATCTGACGTATGAGGGATTTTTTTTTATCCTTTTTTTTACTCATACTATGTCCGTAATGTTGCAAGCAGCTGCCATCCAGCTGTTTAGTCCATATGTACCCATTTTTCTCTGTAGGTTGGAGACCATCTTCCGGATGTGCAGGTGTTTGAAGGGGACCCTGGAAACCAGATTAGTGTGAGGGATGTATTTGGTGGAAAAAAAGGAATTTTGTTTGGTGTCCCTGGGGCTTTCACTCCTGGCTGCTCCAAGGTGAGGATGTTAAATTTATACCTGCATCAAGTGATTTTATACAGCTTGAACAGGACACACTGTCTCTATTTAATACAGCTTCCAGGGACACTATCATACTATTATTGCAGTAAAGAAATGTGTGCGTATGTACATTTAGTATGTAAGTTCTGCATCAGGATTTCTATGTTCTAAACTAGAAAACATATAGTCAGTGGAAAATAATAACTCCCAAGATTAAATGTCCTGTTTGCTACATAGACTTCCTAATGCTGATACTAAGTGCTGTTCTAGGGTACAACATACAGAGGTACTGTACTCTATACACCAGCCATCGTATTATGAAACTGCAATAATGTGTGTTTGGTGTAGCCAGTTGAGCAATGTATGCCCTTTATTTCCAGTGATTTCATAAGGAAAAGCGATGTCTCAAGTGTATGGTGGCCACTCCCTTGTTTTAAAGAAGTAGTATAGTGTCCCATACAGCCTTACGGAGAAAAAAATGCCTTAAAACCTTTAATGGTACTTAAAAGTACCTTTTTAAGTACTGTAGGAATAAAAAAACAACTTTAAGAGAACTGCTGAAAATCAGTGGGGGCACTTTCAGCATGTGCAAGGGGTGTCTCAATGATCCAGGGCTAGAGCATATAGGCCCACGCTGAACACGTCTCATGCAAGACGAGAAGCTTGAGGTGGTGGGGAAAAGGCAGGTGCAAGGGGGGATCCACATGGAAAATGTAAAGGGACCACTCAACTATTCTTTGTATTAAAGTGCATACAATGGCTGAGGTGTTCTTTTAACTGGGATGTCTAAAATTGTGCCTTTGCAACAATTTTATCAACCTTCTACCAGACAATTTCATAATAACTACCAGATAAGTTATATGACCAATAATGATCCAACATAAATCTGACCACGTACTTCCAGAAAAATACATATTTTTGGAAAGAAAACATATCGAGGTATTTTATGATAACCATACAGTTAATTGTGCATTTTCTTCCAGACAAGATTTCAAACGTGTTTCCTAAATGACAGGAACTTACTATCTCCTACAGACACATCTTCCTGGGTACGTGGATCAGGCTGCAGAACTGAAGTCCTGCGGAGTTGAAGTTGTAGCTTGTATTGCAGTCAATGATGTCTTTGTGATGTCTGAGTGGGGAAAAGCCCATGGAACAGAGGGCAAGGTGAGAGTAATTCATACCTGCATAATAATCTCCTCCATTGTTTGCTAGGAACCGTGGTTCTTTTGCAAGCATAGAAAGGGTCAATTACAGTATGCTCTGGAGGTCTGATTCTATAAAAAACCTAATGTCAGTAAATTAAATGGCCTACCATGGACAACCACGTGAACAATTTTAAACTATTATATCTCAACCATTTCCCAGCCAATTACCTATTTTGCCTGACTTCAGCCAATTTCACTTAACGAGCATTTTTTCTTTAGTAATAAATCCAGCATTAAACTATTTCATATCCAGTACTATTAATGTTTGGAATTAAGCGGGTTTAAATGTAATCACTGGCTCAAAAACATTCAGTTAGATATGAAGGTAAAATTTGATGGCAGACCTGAACCATTTGGCCCATCTTGTCTGCTCATTTTTCCTGATGAAAAGATTTAGACCATAATCAGTCTTTGGTCTTGTCTTAGAATCAGGATAGTGTTATGCCTATTCCACACATTTCCGTTTCAATTTCCTGACTATTTTAACCTCTACTACTTTTGCTGGGATGCCCTTCCACTTATCTACCACCCTCTGAGTAAAGCAAAACGTACTTACATTAGATCAAAACCTCTGACTCTCTAGTTTGAGATTATGACCTCTTGTCATAGAAGGCCGTTCGCAGAGCAGTTTGACACTCTACAGAGCTCTTTGCTTAAACAGCAGAAATAGTTAATATTTTAGATGGCTTTGACACTAGTAATTCTGACAGAAGAGAGAATACATGACTAAGAACAAAGCGCTGTTTCATAACACTTTAGATTGGCTCATTTCCAAATTTGTGTAATACATGTTTCCAGTGGACAGAAAATGAAGTACTGGAGCTGGTTTTTCATGGGAAATCCCAATGTGGTGCAAGAAGGTGTTGATAAAACATATATATTGCCAAGTTGTGTAGTGTTGACGAGGAAGCCCTTTTATGAATTAGTGAAAGTGGGTCATTTGGTTTTCTGATATCCAGAAGATCAAGTTGTCTAAACTGTCCCATATAAGTAGAAACCAGCATCCTTGGCTCTGATTTAAACCTAAACTCCGCGTGCCATTCTCTTTTTCAAAGGTGTCATCAATGATTAGCACTAATAAAATGCCTAACCCCTAACAGTTTTCACGATGGATAATCTCACCAGTTCTCCCCAGCCCTGAGAACTGTTTTAAATAATGACACAGAACATTTGTATGTAGTGGCAATAGAAGTAATGTATTTATTAGGGAGAAAGGCAGTCCCCTAACAACGCACACAGTGCTGATGGCTGCAGGCCCTGTATACATGGCCGTGCTTCCCATGCTGGATATACATGGAGCTCAAGTGCCCCCATTCCTGCACCCCAGCGCTCATGGCTGTTGGCTCAGTATGCATGGCTGAGTGTACCTAAAGCTAAAGAAGTAATAGCTGTTTGCTGTTCCCCAGCAACTGGCCCGACCACACAACTGTTGCCAGCCTTTTTACCTACAAACCAACAGGCTGGCTACACCTCCTTTCGGGTCTGACCACCAGATCAGTCCCCTATTTCACCCAACACCCACTTAAGGTTGCATTACTGCTAGATGGTATCCCTTCTCTGCCACGCCTCATCCTCAGAAGTACGAGCATAGAACCGGAAAAAGGGCTAATGTGCTCCAAACGGGGGGGGGGATTCCTTCTTGACTTAACTGGCAGTCAGACAAGTTCCTGGCTCCAGCTGCTAGACACGCTATTCACTGTTTGACTTTCAATGTTTACTAGGATTTGCCCAGTGCTGTCTGAATTTGTACAGAACCAAATAGCCCAATAGCACTGATCCATGCAGGAATTCCTCTTTAGTACTGCACACCTTGGCAACATAGTGGGGGTAATTAACCCCTTAAGGAACCTATGGATATACTTACTATGTCCACAAAAATGTGTAAAGATGGCCCTTAGAATGTAATTGTAAACCTACATCACTGGCTCAGTGCTGACAGTTTCAGTATGACACCTATGCTGCTATTCCAGGTTATTTCAGAGACCCTGAAAAATAAAAACATGCATTTGGGCTATTACAACACCTAAGGAGGATGTTGCTAAACATAGTTTTGTGAGGCAAAATCATGTGCAATAAATCCTAAGCTAAAATGCATAATTCCCATAAGTCCATTTTTACTCCCTCCAGTTGTGTTCCCTCACAAACTTTAACATTCAGGTAAAACCAGGCCGTATTCCAGGTGTTAAGGATAGAGTTCTCATATGTGTCACTTTACATACATTTATAGTGGGCATTTTTCTTTATGCACATTGGAACATGTTATTCGGAGTTAGGAAATTAGACTTCTATTTCATTCAATTTAATGTGTAGGTTGAAACACAAGTTGTGGGAGGAATAAAACTGGATGAGGAGCAGCCAAACTCCCTAACAAGGTTAGGTTGCTGTAAACAGTTGTCAAAGGTCATGCACCATGGCAAGACTGAGTACAGCAACAAGACATAAGGTAGTTATACTGTATCAGTTTAGATTCTCCCAGGCAGAAATTTCAAGGCAGACGGGATTCCAGATGTTCTGTCCGAGCATTTTTGAAGAAGCAAAAACAGACAATGTCCAGGAGTGCCATCAGCTCAGCATTGAGACCTTGGTGCATCCATCTACTATCTTGAAATGTCTGGTTGGAAGTGGTCTTCATGGAAGCCAGGCCTCTGGTGTGGAAAACAAGGCCAAGTGACTCAACTATTCACAAAAACACAAGTGGAATGCAGGAAAATGGCAGCAGGTGCTCTGGATGGATGCATCCAAAATTTTAAATATTTGGCTATAGTAGAAGGCGGCTTGTTTGCTGGAGAGCAATGCAAGACTGAGCGTTTGCAGACAACAGTAAAGCATGGTGAAGGTTCCTTGATAGTCTGGAGTTGGGGATTTTGTCAGAATTAATGATCTCCTTTATGCTGAGAATTACAAGCAACAACTATCCTGTGAACTCACCATTTAGTGAATAGTCCAGTTTGTGACATCACAGATTCCTCCTCCTGGTTTATGAAATGTAACCCATTTTATGTGTGCCCACCCTGCTTTATTTTGTGTACATGTACCACTACATTCATGTGAATTTTACTGTGTAAACTTGTGTCCCCTTACTAAAACTGGAGAAACGCCATAAAAATCACTGTACACTGACGTTTGAAGTATGTATCTTGACCCTGACTTTTTTGCATTAAGCAGTCCTTGTTGTTACCAACTTATTTTTCATTTTCTCTCTGTGCTTTTAAGTAGCACGCTTTCCTTTTAATTTTAGAGAATCTTGTATTTAGCTATGGTTTCCATGCAGGGCTTTATCCTAACCCTTAAAATGCGAGTCCTATTTATAGAGTCAGGCATGGATACACACACCAAAGCTAACAATCTCTGTCCTGTAGGTTCGGATGCTGGCTGATCCCACTGGAGCATTTGCCAAGGTAAGGTGTGCTGTTTAGTTTCATGCTATAAATAAACACTGCAACCTAGAGTGTTGCTGTCATCTCCTGTACTGCTAGTATAATTTGCAAACTGAACAAAACCTATGTGAGCTTCTATAACAATATGTATTGTAGACTTGCCTGATGAAGATGCACATGAGGGGTTTCATATAAAGTGGATTTAGAGTCTTATGGCTGCCAGTTACTCATTATTGAATATAGGGATTATGCTTTAAAACATGATTATGATGCAAACATAAGTTTCATAAATGGTCTTATTTTTGGATCACAAATAAGGGGGTGTTCCAGTGAGCCAGCTGCATGACCACCATTTTAACGTTACACCAAAACACTTTTATACATAAGCCCAGCTATGCTTTTTAAACAGCAATTTTGTATATTTTGGTGAGATTCCTAAATATTTTAGGTGCATGTAGAAGATGTAGAAAAAGTGTAGTACCGCTGTTCATTGGCACATACAGTTTTGTGTGATTATAAAAAGTTGTCAGGATATGCCTCAACTTATGCAGTTGTAACCAATATATGTATATCAACACTTGTGCGCTGATGATGTGCACAGCCTACTAGTTTAGCTGGCGATAAATGAAAATCCTTATTATGAATACGTACCACACACTTGATAAAAGATTCCGACCACTTTGGTTCATGGTGGCAAATAAACAGTGAATATATGCTTATGAATTCTGGCTTAATATCATGTATTAAAATGGATTTGTCACTTACGCTGCTTTGATATAACTGATTTGATGTATTTATCCATCAATCTGTGTAATTATTTTAAAGGTATAAGGATGAATAGTAATTTACTATTAAACCAAATTAAAATTCACTTCTACTTCCCATGTCCTTCTCTCTCTTACACAACCCTTACCCTGAGAGGCGTACAAAAGGATACTAGTAACTGATAGGTGAAGTCCTATGGAAAAACAAGTATTAAATACAATGCATACAAATATTAAATAATAATTTTATTATAAGCAAAAAAATGAAACGGATAAAGTACTTTGTATTTTATCTATATTTGTTTCATTTTTTTGCTTATAATAAATGATTATTATTTATATGTCTTCTTTTTAGTTTAATCCTTGTCATTATAGTTTTCCCCCCAATAGGTGGAACTGTTTTTCACTCTTCAAGACTAGCTGCTCTAATACTTTCTAATATTGGTAACAGGACACTACCTCCCCATTTTAGCCCTTTACCATCCTAACATATCAAGCTGGTAATTACCACTTTCCCCATTATTTTGCTCCTATAACCACAATTGTCACTTTATTTTTAGATTTAATTGTGTTTATAATCCAACACTGGGTTAATCCACATTAAATACAATGCAGTATTATGAATTTTCATGCTCAAACACCACACTGAGCTGATTCTTTGTTCTTTTTTTTCTTTTCATTTCTATATTTTTAGCTCAGTCATTGTGTATACCTCGCTGACTGAACCACAATGTCAGAATAGTGTTTAAGCGACACTAACTCTAGGCTCACCCCTTCTCATGCCAGATTTGGCATGAGAAGGGGTGAGCCTAGAGTTAGTGTCGCTTAAACACTATTCTGACACTTGCACTCATGCCAGCACCTTACATTAGCACTCACACGCCAACACTGTAAAGTAACACACATGCTAACACTGCATGCTTACACAATATGCTAATATCATGCAATAATACACACACTTTAACACTATACATATACACACACTATCAAACGCCATATACTTTCACACACTCCTTTACTGTCAACACTTCTTTCCATGTATTTCCCTCTCTTCAGGTGCAGCTGGCTACTGTTGCCGTGCAGAAGCTGCTATCCTATTTCCAGTGGCATCACAGGGGGTTCACTGATCTATGAAATATTGGGATTAATATTAACAGATACCTCTTTAATAGGTTATGCGTATATGTGTGTCGATTTGGTATAAAGCTATGATGTTTTGTTTTTTAAATTTTTGAATTTCTCTGCTGTCTCAGGCTGCTGGGCTTCTCCTAGACAAGAAGGAACTGCTTGATTTATTTGGAAACCAGCGCTGCAAGAGGTCAGTTTATAACACTTCCCCTCCTGTAGTAGCTTATTTTACCAGTCTTGTACCCTGCAAAGATGCATATTTAACCTTCTGTGAGCAGTTTAGACAAGCCATTGTTTGTGTCCCAATGTTTTTATAAAGGCAATTAATATAGAAGTACTGGTTTGAGAGAAGATTGTGTCAAAGGTGATTCCTTTTTATTGAGCAATTATAAAAGAAGATGAAGCTTTTGGGATCTCAGAGGTCCCTTCCATAGATGAAAATTACAATTCCCTACTCCTTACTTTGTAAATACTTAAATGCTATTTAAGTTAATTTTATTTAAACACCACATATTTATGTAGTTGAGGAAAAGTGTATAAGGTTTTAAAGTATTGGTGTCATTATCTGAAACACCCTTCTTCGTTCTCAGGTTTTCTCTAGTGGTTGAAAATGGGAAGGTGAAATCTATTAACATAGAAGATGATGGCACAGGACTTGCATGCAGTTTGGCAGGGAACATCATGTCGCAACTCTAAGCATCACACATTCTAAACAATAAACCTGGTAGTATGGCAAATGTATTAGGACTTAATTTCATCACAATAAATAAATCATAAACCAACTCATTTGTGTAATGTATGGATTGTAAACTGCAACAGATAGAACTGACAGCTGCAGACAAGCAACAATGGTATTTTGCGTTATCAAATGAATATAACCCTGCATGATGTAAAAGCTAATAAAATATATCAGGTGGAAATAAAATTGTAAGAAAATACATATGTTACGTAACTTGGCTGCTACATCTGTAAAAATCTGCATGCAACCTTTCAGCTCCTTTCAGCCTACTGATTAGCTTCCCAACACACTCTTGTGATCTTTTGCCTGAAAAGACCTAATTTTGTTCCATGCATGTGTTGTCCAAGGTAAGTGAGGGGATGGCCTGGCACAAAGTGGCTTCAAGACCAAGATCCACTATATCAAGTCCAGGGTGGAGTTCCAACGGGTGACTACGTCCTGATGTAAACTGTGGTGGGGTAGGCCTGCCTTCTCCTGCTCCTCCCTTAACTGCTTGCTTGTCTTCACGCTGCAGTGAAAGATACTGGCAATCTTATCGCACGTTTCAGTCAGTTTCCAAAGTCTACACTGCCCGTCAGTTGGAATAGCGATCTTATGGCACATTTCAATTGGCTTCCAAAGCCTATACTGCCTGTCAGTTGGAATAGCTGGTGTAGTATATGTGCTGTGCAACCCAAACTGACAAAGCCCCCATCTCTAACAACTTTCTCTGTGTTTCACCATTCCCATTTCTGCACCAAGCGGTTGTGTCACCTTATTTGACATGCTCCTTGAAAGGAAAGCCCGAAAGTGTTCTAGCTGGTGCAGTGGATGTCTGTGTCCTACCTGTCTCTGTGAATCAATCACACTCCTCGAGAAGGAGGTCTGAGTGAGGCCTCACCACGGCCTTTGCTGCTGCTGCTGCTGGTGGTGGCCAATACCTTCAGTTTACCCCTGAAGCAAAGCTGCACTGTGGTGTGTACGTACGTAGGTGTTGATTCAGCCCAGAATTGATGAAATATCCTTTCACTTTACACCTGCTCACTATCTTACTAAACAAGTTGCCCATCTCCCGCAGTGTGAATTAGTGTGTCGGGTTTTTTTTAGTTATGCTGCTGCTGCTGCTGCACATAAGAACACATTGAACAGAGAAACTGGAAGATGTGTCACTAGACTCCTCCAAGTTTGGCTCATAATCTAAATCCAGGTCATTGATGTCATCAACATCTTCATCAAAGATGACACTCTTTTCCACCTGGGCAGAAGACAGAGTAAAGTCCACTTTTGCTGTGGAGAATGCTAACAGCAGTTTTGGTTGCATTGGTAGTGTTGGTTTTATTTGGTGCTTTTTAATATTTAAATAATCCTTGGTCGTAATTGTGACTAAAACCGTGCCTTTTTTTTTGGTAAGTGGGGTGGACAGTATTCAAGCACTATTTATCCAAATCATTCTGAAGAGAAGCTACATCATGGTCAGACTTTAAGACCTTACCTAATTTTGTGTCAAACGCAAGCACAGATAAAGTAACTTCCAATATCTATTGCAGATCATTAATAAATATGTTTTATTTATAAGAGAATTAGACCTAAGACAGAGCACTGAGCCACCCCATTTACCACACTTGACCAGCTTGAGAATTTACCATTAACAACAACTCTTTGCACCCTGTCACTAAGCCAATTTCTAATCCAAAGGCAGGCATTTTCTCCAGGACAGATTTGTCCTAGCTTATAAAATAACCACCGGTGGAACAGTGTCAAATGCTTCTGAGAAAAAACGGCCTTTAATAAAACATGCAGATTGAAATAAAGTAAATGACATAAAATCACTTACAATGCCTCTCACTGATTACTGGGCATAGAAAGTTTTGCCCTCTAACGTGACTACAAATGCAGGAGGACATTTTATCTCTGGATACATAAAAATTAAATAGTTCTATTTATTCTAGGGATGCACCAAAATGAAATTCTGAATCGAAACTGAAAATTACCCCCCCCCCCATCTTTAAAAAAAAACAAACTAAACACTTTTAACCCCTTCAATCCCCTATAGATGTACCGGGACATCCAAAAAACGTCTATTAAGAAACCCCTATGGACGTCCCGGGACATCCAGCCCTTCGTGTAGCGTCAGGGACACATCCCTACCGCTGCACAGGAGACTCCCCACTGACAGCAGAAGCCGGCATTGCCGGCTTTCTGCTGTCCGATCTCCTGTAACAGCTTACCGGCATGAAAGCCGGTAAGCTGTTACACTGTAAACTGCTCAATCGCGCAGTTTCAAACTAATTATAATGTGAGCTGTGATGTCATTGTGACATCACTGGCATGTTCAGGAGGTCCCTAAGAGGACCTCTAACCATTTCTGTGTTAAAAAAAAATATAAAAAATACAAAAAAATGTAAAAAAATTAAAATAATAAGGTAATAATAATAAATAATAAGATAATAAAAAAATATTAAAAAACCTTTCTTCCCATTGCCCTAGCATAACATCTAGCCAGTATAACCCTCCTGCCCCCGTTCACAACCCCCAAACCCGTTAAGCCATAGGCATAAAAATTATACAAAATTGTACACCTAATAGTATGCTCCCTGGTGCTGGGAAAGTCTGGAAAATCTATATAAATTAGGTATTTCTGAAATCAGGACACCTGAATTGATAAACTTGGAGGGGATTTTCCATCACTTTACCTAATTTTGTGAGGATTCAGAGGGAAAATGTAAAAAAAAATTAGTTTATTTTTCTAATCTTCGCTAGTTTTTACTAAATTTCTCATTCTAAATTTTCAGCTAATCATCCAACTATGGTATCAAACGAAAGCTCTATCTCTCCTTGAAAAAACAATATATAGTTTACATGGGTACACTATTCACAGGAAAGGAGAATAATCGCTAAACCGCCTTACCCCAAAAAAGGCAAAATTGCTCCGGGCTTTGAGGTACCAAAACCCCTTGAAGGGGTTAATAAAAGTAACACACCAAAATTGTATGATATGATTGTTAACAACACACATAAATTCCAGCATGTATTGGTTGCCTGGGCATGATAGGAGTGTGATTGCTGTTAAGAATCGTGTATAAATTGATATTGTCAATTTTGGTGTGTTAACCACAATTTCATTAAAAGTAAGTAACACACCAAAATTGGACAGAAAATTCAACAATATGACTTGGCATGATAGGAGTGTGATTGCTAACAACAATCACACTCCTATCATGCCAAGTCAGCCAGTACATGCTGAAACCTGGCTAGCTGCCCCCTTGTGTATTGATGCTGCCAGCAGTATGGGGTCTGCACATCACTTACAGCCTCCCTGTACAGCCACCCTATACCATGTCCCCCACTTACACATCCATGCTATCACACACGCACACACACACACACACTCATTCATTCATTCACAGATTCATTGCCTCAATCACACATACTCATTCAAACACCCTCCCCCACCTCCTTACCTGCACTGCAACTCTCTTGATGCCGCTCAGAGACTTAAGCAGGGGGCGCGGCCTCCCTCTGTGTTCTATTGTACTGCACAGAGGAAGCAGGACTGGAGCAGAGTCATGTGATGTCACGTACAGTCACAGGATAGGACTCACAGTCCTATCATGTCCAGGTTATGTCAGGTACCGCAATGAACCTGGAGTGTAAGTGAAAGAGGAGTCCAATACTCAAGGGCGTATTGAGATGAGTCCCAAAAATAGAGAGAGAGAGCGTCGGTAGGCAAACCATAGTCTAGGCAGGCGGCAATCAAGAAGCAGAGTCAGAGAACAATCCGTGGTCAGGTTCAGGCAGCAAACAATAGGCAGGGTCAGGCAATCCGAGGTCAGGTAGGTAAAGTAGCATAAAGTAGTATAAAGGGTTAAAGAAGGGATAGGAGTGCAGAACAAGAACTGTAAGTGCCACCCCTTCAACCAGATTCTGGGCTTGGACGTACAGTCTGCAGGAGAAGGCGGTGCTGGAGAAGCCGACGTACGCCTCCTCTCGTTGTCTCTGGCTCCGGCACCCCGGGAAGCGAAGATTTGGGCGGCGAAGCGGACGACGGATGGAGACGCGAAGACGACCGGCGTGCCACCACGCCGCCCTCCCCATAGAAGAATTAAGGTGCTTGACAGTAGCCCCCCAGGTGAGACCTCCAGGGGCGCCTGCGGCAAGGGCGGTCAGGATGGCGAAGATGGAAAGCACGGAGCTTGGCAGGAGCATGGATGTTGTCCACACGATAGCCCTTCCAGTGGATGAGGTATTCTAAACGCCCATGTCGAATCCGGGAGTCGAATATGTTGGACCTCGTATTCAGTCTCTCCAGCGATCTCAATAGGTTGAGGAGGTACTGAATCTGCCTAGGCGTTAATAGGAGGAATTCAAGGTTTCACAAGGGATACATGGAATACAGGGTGTATACGATAGGTTCTGGGTAACGAGACAGACTGCAGCAGATCCCACCATCTCTATAACGGGACATGGTCCTAGGAATTTTTTTATTTTTTTTTTATTGCAATTTATTTATTAGAAATTAATGTTATTCTGAGTCCCATCCATTACCTTTGCTTTCTATTCATAATAGGCACAGCCAGTATTGTATAGGGTCTTCCTGATGACTCTAATAACATTGTCAATCTATACAACATAGCATATATAAAAATGGTATATAGTGTATAAACAGGGTAGGCCAAGCTTCCATATGCTTAAAAGAACTCAAAATGAGAAAGAGAGTAGTGGGGTGGAATGTCTTGATAAGGCAAGAGGGGTTCAGGAGGGGAATGACTTGTCAAAGGTCCCTGGAACCCTGGACCTAGCACAGAAGATGATCGGCCTCCTCGTTTTGAGGACTTACGGTGAGCTCTGGATGGAAGGGCAGAAGGTGGACATCGCCATTAAATGTAATGGTTCACATACATATATACAGCGCCGGAGATGATTCTAACTGCTTTATTCTGGATTGCATGTAGTTAGAGGGACAGGTGGCATGCCCACTTAAAGGCAATTTGTAGTCCAGATGTGGTAGGACCAGCCAAGTTGGTTCTCAGATCTTTTTTGCCTATTCCACGTCTTAGGAATTTTTTAAGGTGGGGGGTCATTTTCAGCTTCGGGTAAGTGAACCCTGAATTTTCGGTTTCAGTCCAGAATTTAAATTTTGGTGCATCCCTAGAATAAATAGAACTATTTCATTTTAACTTATCCAGAATCCTGAATTTTAATCTGCATGTTTTATATATATATATATATATATATAAACTCTCAATTTCCCCACCACAGATGTTAAGCTTACAGGTATGTAGTTCCCAGGCTCAGATTTGGATACTTTTTTAAAAATGGGAAACACATCAGCTTTACGCCAATCCTTTGGTATAATTCCCGACTGGAAAGAATCTTTGAAACTTAAAAACAGTGGTCTGGCTATTTCTTGACTAACATCCCGTAGTATCCTTGGGTGTATCCCATCTGGCCCTTGAGCTTTGTCTACTTTAGGTTTAAAAACTTTATCCAGAGTCAGCCATTCCCAATATTGATTTAAGGTTTCTGTGGTTTCTGTGGTGCTGAATTGCCAATCAGCAGGTAGTGGGTCTTCATTGTTATATGCAGAGGAAAAAAGGCATTTGGTATAGCGGCCTTGTAACTTACCATCTCCAGATTTCAAAACACCTACATTGACACTCCTGAACTTTGTGGCATTAATATACTTATAAAATTATATATATATATATATATATATATATATATATAGCACTTCATTGGGGTTTTTTTAAGACATGTAGGCATAGGTATGGAAATACCCTTTGCATATTATTGAATGGTTGGATTATGTTTATATTAGAAGTGCTATACTAGGGTTAAGCTTTATACTGCATCATATATGCTTAGACTAATATTAATATAATTTTGGCACAGAATTACTGTATGGTTGAAAGGCTTTTGTTGGTAAGATAATGGCTTTTCTACTACTAGCTTCAGAGTTTAACCTCCCGACCTCGGAGATTTTTCATTATCTTAGAGTTAAAAACGTTTTGCAGGAGTTTCTGCATAGAGAGGATACAAAAATTTGGAACAAGTTTGGGAAAATCTTTAATCATAAGAAAACACCAATGATAGGCGGATGTGATGTGCACGTAATCGGGCGTTGCTGCGTTTTTGGGGGAAGGAGGGGATCGATGACCGCTGACGCAAGCTCTAACCGCTGACCTTCACCGCATAAAATTCAACTCCTCACTGAACTCACTCAGCTCCTGGAAGACTCCCGGTGCCTCTGACCCTGCCACCTGGCGCTCTTTGACGTCCTTGTTCCCGGAGACCAGTGCTCTCGAAGATAGCACCTGGCACTTCGGAACCCGGCGTTTCCACTCCGAGTTTCTACTCGGGCTGCTGGGCCCGAGGTGCCTGAGGTGCCTGACGTTGCCTCTGCCTCCCGACCTCAGGCCCCCGTCATCCGTCCTCAGGCTCCCGGCGACCGTTAACCCTCCACCTTCGGTCTGCTGCTCCTGTCCCTGGCATTGGTCCCGGCTCTGCCCTGCTGAGACGAGGCGGAGATCTGGGCAGTGGGACGAAGGCTAAAGGGATGTAAGGGGGTTGGGATTTGGAGTCCATCTGACGGTGTCCTGTTTACGGGACTCCCCGCCGAGAGAGCTTTCACCTGCAATCCCCTGCAGTAACTACAAGGTCATTGCGGCTTCCCCACATGGAATAGAAGAAAATCTCTATAATATAAAGATGGGTCCTGGCAATGGAGCAGAGTGGTTTCAGGTAAATTATATAAATATAATATATATATATATATATATAGCAGCGCTATAAGAATGTTCCTTTAGTCTCTTTTTTTTTGTTGCGATCTCCTCTTGACAAGACAACTGAACTCCTTATTCTTGAATACTACTGAATATTATTTATTATTCGATTATACTGGCATTATTGATCATAATTAGAGGAAAATATCAAGTGGACAAATTGGTTGATTAATGAATTTAATATTATTGAATACCACTGAACATTACTGAACACCTTGATCTATTTACTTGATGCTACAGATTTTTTTAGAGCAAAAGGGAACAATAAGGTGATTTATTGGATGATAAATGAATTGATTTACCAGCGTCAAATGAACTGGTTTGAATATTACTGAATGCTATTGAATTTTGTGTCCTACCTATCTATATTAATAGATATGTCTAGAGAAAAGGAGAAGAATAAGTTATTAACTCATTTTATTATCCATTCGTATTTATTCACTATTTCTTGGAACTATTCACCTTATAGCTGTGCGTTACTCAACTCTTGACTGGCCCAAGGTCTCATACTGAGAGAGTAGAGATATATTAGAGGCTGAGCAATTTGATTTTGTGTCCTACTCTTTGGATCAATATGCCTCCTAAGAAGGACAGAGACAAGGAAAGAGAGAAAACCCAATAAAGAAATAAACCAATTAATATTTTTTGCTCTCCTAGACCAAATATGCATTTAGCTGACCACAGAAGATCTTTATCCGCTGAGCAAAGGGAATTAATACCTCAAAAATCTACGGAATCTCAACAACAGGACATATCCATTTCCCCTCCGATATTGGCACATCAAGAAATCTCACAGGAGTTTATAAGAGACTTGATGGAAGGATACTATAGGAAAATTAAACATGATTTGGAAAATAACCTAACACAAATCAGAACAGAGGTCCTCCAAGTCTCTGAAACAATAGCTAAACAAGAAATAAATATTAAAAAAATTCAGGATGACAATAATACACTGCAATTTGCAAATACTGAATTATCTAGTAAAATTAGAGTTTTTGAATTGAAAATTATAGATATGGAGGATAGGTCCCGTAGGAAGAATCTAAAAATGAGGGGTATTCTGGACTCACTACAAGCACACGCTTTGGAACAATTTATGAAAGATTTTTCTTGCTTTTTATCACACCTCAGGAATAAGGACCCTTTCCATTTGAGCGATTCTACAGACTTCGGAAATTTAAAGCCCAGAATGTCCCTTTTTTCACATGATCACATAATTATTATTAATTCACACACTCACTAATTCACTCACTACATCGGTATATATATATTTTTTTTTTCTTAATATTCACGTTGTTGTAATCATTTTTTCTTTTTTTTATTATTTCTCTTTTTCTTTTTCTTTTTTCTTTTTCTTTACCCCCAAAAAACACTTAAACACACTTATTTAAATACTTGAAGTACGATAACTCATAATTTGGATGACACGTCCTTATCGATAACCTCTCACATATGACACACTAAAATTCATAACTCACAATTTGGATGACACGTCCTTATGCATAACTTCTCACACACGATACACTAAAAATAATTTACACTCCATATTATACACTTTTTATAATTCACAAGATAACCCCATCTTTCTCTTTTTTTCTTTTTAAGAGTAGTGGAGAAGTCTCCACAAGCTCACGTAGTGTTTATGAACTTATATATTCACATACTCACTAATATACACATAAAATTTTTCTCCTTTTTTTTCTTTCTTTTTTCCCTCCTACACTTCGAGGATATAAAGGTATTTGATAAATATAGCAGGGAGAACTAGACGGCCGACCACTGACTCTATTACCTTAAGACTTAATTATTTTTTGCTTGGCCATATAGTGCATAATATTAATGTCTCCCCCCCCCCTTACGCAGCTCCTGTTGTGGATACAGGAATTGTTGGAGTTAGTAATATGGAAGAATTTGCTCAAACTCTAACGGTGTGGATGTTACGGTATGTCTGTTGGATTAGAATCACGGGCGTAGGAACCGGGGGGGACGGGGGGGATGGATCCCCCCCAGGAAATCATGCGGGGGGGACAGATCATAGAGAAATCCCCCCCAGGGCTGTGTGCCGTTGGTGCGCAGCTGCCCGATTAGCAGCTGCAGCGTGCAGGACTGGTTGGGGATTTCCCTAACCAGTCCAACATTAAAGTAACTCTTACCAGTCACTGAGCGCCGGGCGATGGGATATGACGTTTATATCCCAGCCCCGGCGCTCAGCAGAAACAGCTGTGTGCAGCCGCAGTGCATTGAGAGTCAGCAGCAACCCAGAGGGAAAAGAGGAAGAGAAAGGTAAGAGATGTGCAAAACGGAGGGG
>VKOC01024830.1:0-23766 GCA_009364415.1 Spea multiplicata | reverse complement strand
ACTGCATTGTCTGCCTACCTTTAAATCCTCAGAAATAATTACCCCTAAATCCCTTTCCTCACGTTGAGGTTAGGACAGTACCAAATATTCTATACTCTGCCCTTGGGTTTTTATGCCCCAGGTGCATTACTTTGCATTTATCCACGTTAAATGCCAATTGCCACAGCTCTGACCATTTTTCCAGCTTACCTAGATCGTTTGCCATTTGGCTTCTTCCTCCAGGAACATCAACCCTGTTGCAAATTTTTGTGTCGTCAGCAAATAAACCTTTCCATCAACACCATCTGCAATATCACTAATGAAAATATTAAAGAGAATGGGTCCAAGTACAGATCCCTGAGGTATCCCACTGGTAACAAGACCTTGTTCTGAATATACGCCATTGACTACAACCCTCTGTTTTCTGTCACTCAGCCACTCCCTAATCCATTCAACAACATTGGGATCTAAACCCAGAGATTGCAGTTTATTTATAAGTCTTCTATGTGGGACAGTGTCAAAGGCCTTACTGAAATCCAGATACGCAATGTCTACTGCACCACCTTGATCAATGACTTTAGTCACCCAATCAAAAAAATCAATGAGATTTGTTTGGCAAGATCTTCCTGAGGAAAACCCATGTTGTTTTTGATCTTGAAAGCCATGTGACTTCAGATGTTCAACAATCCTTTCCTTTAACATAGTTTCCATTAATTTTCCCACTACAGATGTAAGACTAACTGGCCTGTAGTTGCCCGACTCCTCCCTACTGCCTTTTTTGTGTATAGGCACAACATTCGCTACTTTCCAATCCCCAGGGACAACTCCCGTTACCAATGATTCATTAAATATATCAGTTAACGGTTTTGCTAGTACACCCCCAAGCTCTTTTAATAACTTGGGGTGTATCCCATCAGGCCCCATCGACTTATTTGTTTTTACCTTAGACAACTGAAGTAAAACCTCCGCCTCGATAAACTCACATATTTCAAATGATTCAGTCTTTTTTCCCAACTGAGGTCCCATTCCATCATTCTCATCTGTAAAAACTGAACAGAAATATTCATTGAGGCAGTCAGCTAAACCTTTATCCTCTTCTACATATATGCCTTTTGTTTTTAGTCTAACTAATCCTTGTTTAACTTTCCTTTTCTCATTTATATATCTAAAAAATGTTTTATCTCCATTTTTTAGGGCAATTCGCTCTTCTGCATGTGATTTGGCAGTTTGTATAACTTTCTTTGCCTCTTTCTGCCTAATTTTATAGATCTGTCTATCTTCCTCACTTTGGGTATTTTTGTATCTACTAAAGGCTAACTTCTTGTCTTTCACGATTTTGGCCACTTCTGCAGAGTACCACAGCGGTTTCCTTAATTTTTTACTCTTACTGACCAACCTAATACAATTTTCTGTTATCTTCGATAAAACAGCTTTTACAAAATCCCATTTCTCCTGAACACCATTTAAATTGTGCCAGTCTGATAATGACTCCTCTATACATTTTCTCATTTTAGAAAAGTCAGCTTTTCTAAAATCTAAAACTTTTGTTTTTGTGTGGTGTGACTCAGTCACTGTTCGTATATTAAACCACACAGACTGATGATCACTAGATCCCAAACTTTCACCTACAGAAATATCTGTTAACAAATCTCCATTTGTGAACACTAAATCCAATATGGCCTCCTTACGAGTTGGTTCCTCAACCACCTGTTTTAAAGATAATCCCAATAAGGAGTTTAGAATATCCGCACTCCTGGTACAACCAGCTACTTTCGTTTTCCAGTTCACATCAGGGAGATTAAAGTCACCCATGATTATAACATCCCCCTTCACTGTCATTTTAGCTATTTCCTCCACTAGTAGATTATCGAGTTCTTCTACTTGTCCTGGGGGTCTATAAATCACACCTATGCGAGTTACTTTACTTTTGCCAAATTGTACTGTAACCCAAACCGACTCTAAGTTCTCTTCACCAACTTGTATTAAGTTAGATTTTATGTTATTTTTCACATATAGGGCCACCCCTCCCCCTTTCCTGTCTTTTCTATATAAAGAGTACCCCGGTATTGATATGTCCCAGTCATTTTTCTCATTATACCATGTCTCAGTAACAGCCACTATATCAACATTCTCAGTTGCCACAACTGTTACAAGTTCATGGATCTTATTCCCTAAACTGCGAGCATTTGTAGACATGACCTTTAGCTTGTCATTTAACACCGATGCTGCAATCACTTTCTGTCCTTGCTTTGGGGGGCAAAATATATGCTTCTCCCTATTATCTTTATAGACCAAGCCCCCAGATCCACCCACCTGGTTACTAAGTAAATCGCCTTCCCTTTCTATACTGTCTAACCCGGTATTTATTCCCTCCCCCCCCATTCCTAGTTTAAAATCTCCTCCAACCGTCTAACCATTCTCTCCCCAAGCACATTGGACCCTCTTGCATTTAGGTGCAATCCATCACGACTATAGAGATTGTACCCCAAAGCAAAATCAGCCCAGTGCTCTAAGAACCCAAAGCCCTCCTTCTTACACCAAGACTTCAGCCATGCATTTAGCTGCCTAATCTCCCGCTGCCTTTCTGGTGTAGCGCATGGCACAGGTAGTATCTCTGAGAATACTACCTTGGAGGTCCTTTTCTTAATCTTACTACCCAAGTCCCTAAAATTACCTTTTAGGACACTCCATCTTCCTCTTACTATGTCATTGGTGCCAATGTGCA
Organism: Spea multiplicata; assembly: GCA_009364415.1. Lineage (NCBI taxonomy): Eukaryota > Metazoa > Chordata > Amphibia > Anura > Pelobatidae > Spea > Spea multiplicata. The sequence continues at coordinate 21,062 of VKOC01024830.1, read as the reverse complement.
CCAAGACAGCTGGATCCTCACCAGCCCCTCCCAATAATCTATCCACTCTGTCCGCAACATGCCGAACCCGGGCACCCGGGAGACAGCAAACCATTCGGTTGCTGCGATCAGAGTTACAGATTACCCTGTCTGTTTTCCTGATTATTGAATCCCCTACCACCACAACCTGCCTGGGCTTTCCTTCCTTTCGGATCCCCTGCACCTTGGATGAGCTGCTCTCCCGGCTGTCAGAGAGAACAGCTTCTTCCGCAAAGCCTACCTCTGAGTCTGCCTCCCCAACATGCTCACTTAAAAGGGCAAATTTGTTGGGAGGGAGAGACTCTGGGCTGGCTTGCCTCTTCCTCTTCCCTTCCCCACTGCAACCACGTCTTACTGTCACCCAGCTATGTGCCTGACTCCCTTCTGACTGATCTCCTCCCTCATTGCTAGGGGCCCCATCTAAACTTTGCTCAGTGAGCAACAGACTCCTCTCAAGGTTGTCAATCTCTCTCAGTGTTTCAATGTGCCTCTTCAGAGCACAAACCTCAGCTTCCAGAGAGACCAATTGATCACACTTACCACAGCGATATGGACCCAGGAACTGCTGTTCCAAGCATGCATACATATGGCATGATGTGCACTGAGTGAAATCTCCAAGCTTGCTCATACTTTATAAAGGGACGCGAGTATAGAATTTAAACAATTGCTTTATGTCACTTACCCTCCTTGCTCTTGCACTCTTGTGTTGCACGAACTGCTGTGGTGCACAAACTGGTCACTTACAGAAAGCAAGTCACTTAGAAAATGCAAGCCCCTTACAGTGAGCAAGCTCTGTGAGTTTAACCACTTCCTTATATACAGAGCAACACAGTTAATTGATTATAAACCCCACCCTTAACTAATTACACTCTAGAAAATGGGAGAGAAAAAAAACAAACAGTTAATGCAAAACACACAGTTTTTTTTTTTGTTTGTTTTTGTTTTTTTTTTTACCACAAACCCTTCAACCCTCTTGTTGCTGGTTGAGATACAAACCCACTGTTGGTATACTTATAATACCACTTCTCTGCCGCTGCTGTGGTGCACAAACTGGTCACTTACAGAAAGCAAGTCACTTAGAAAATGCAAGAGCACATTGGACCTGCTCTATGCCAGTCTTCAGGTGACTTTTGTGTTACAAAGATTGAGTGTTTAAAGGGACTCTGATCATGGATTTGATGTCATGGTTTCTGATAATGTTTTAAACAGGCAGGGTCTTAAATCACATTATGTTCCTGGCTCTGCTTTTCAGTTATATATATAGTTAGAGAGGATTTCTTTTTATCTTGACAAGAAGCAGCTCTGAGGTCTTTCCACCATTGATTGGCTCACATAGCCTTTTGTTTATTTGCATACTTATTATAATTCTAAACAAACTCGCTACAAAGTTACCATGTGTCGGCCATGTGATATATGGTGGTCAGCTTTACAGCAGCTTAAAGCTGAGCAAATTGTTTGGGTAACGTAATATGATTGTTTTAATAGCATATGCCATTGTAAGGAACAATTTATCTCACACTCTTGTTTTAGTATTAATTAGAATATTGCTGCTTATCTTTAAATTAAGCATTTGTTAAGGCAACAAGAACTCATCATCAAATCATGGAGGCTCATGGACAATGTATTCTTAATAGCTAAGGACGATAACAGGATTCCAATATATACCAGACACCTGACAGCTATAACACCTCACCTGTCAGGTGTCTGGTTCCACTCACACATGGTACTATGGGGGGCAGATGAGGGCTGGCCTGAGGGGCAAGTGAGGAATTTGCACCCTGGCACTAGTCCTAATTCTCCAGATAGGTCCAGCCTGCTAGTGGTGTCGTGTAACATTACATAGAGAGTGGATTGGTCTGTGTGTTGGTGTTAGTTACAGTATGTGTGGGGCACTTGGTTTTACATGCCCCTGAACTAAAAGATGCCAGTCCTCCCATGGTTGGGGGTCCCATACTATTGTGTTACGTGAGTTTTCCAGAGTGGGATGGCCCTATTTAAATAATTTTGACCAGCCTGAGGGAGCCCCAGACCAATTAGAAATATGAATAACTTAAAGTTTTGTTAATTGAGAATAATAATGGCTTCAATTATGATTTAATCTTGGATGAGAAACTGTTATATAATATCACTGGGTATTATTTGATTTATGTGTACATAATATTATGTATTTCATTACAATTCTGTGCCCCAAAAAATGTTTATTGTATTTCACCTCTCTGCAGAAGCACTTAGTGATGCTATCCAGACGGTGTTGCATGGTTGACTAAACTTGCCTGCATTTGTAGCACCAACATATGTTGCTAAATTGCACTGAGCTAACTTTGAAAACACACCGCTAGGAATGTATATTTCAGACACAACTACCGTACATAGAACAGGTCAATAATATTGAGCCATCTGTGTACTTCTAAGATTAGGAGATTAGATTTGTAATGTGAAGTGCTAAAATATTTATCTGAGTGATTGTGGATTTCCTATGTATCTGATTTTTTTCGTTTTGCGCTTGAGACAAGGAAAAGTTAGACTCGAAAGCGCAGGGGATATCAAATTGTTCCCAGACATTCTTAGGCTCTAGGCAATTGTGGAAATAATAGCAAAACAGCAAGATTGCTGTCTGCTTTCTGAGGACAGTTTCATATTCCACCTTTAATTGTCTCCTCATCCATTTGGCAGTGGACTGGAGTCATGAACAACTGTTAGCATCCAAGCAATGGCGGATTAAAAATCATTCCTTAACCTCTTCATAGCCATATTGCCATATTTGGGAACTTTTGGCCTCCGCCTACCCAGAGCCTTCCCTTGAGAGACTGATGTCGGTGGGCGTTCTCGCTTATGTCGGTGGGCGTTCTCGCTTATGTCGGTGGGTGGTCCCGCTTATGTCGGTGGGCAGTCTCGCTGACGTCTGCTGGAAACACCACCTTTAAGTCAAGGGAAAATGGGCGGGGAGCGGGGCATGTCAAGACCCAGAGGTTTCGTGTCTTGACCTGGAGAAGCGGTGCTTCACCCGGCAATCTCTTCGGGTCAAACCCAGAAATTTCCAAGGTGTGCTTATTACTTGAGGATTAAGCAATTACCTGTACTAGAATTGATAGTCATTAGCTTTCGAAGATATTGTAAACAATAACTTCAACTATACTCGGCCAACTATGCAATAACTTACCCAATTGGAGTTGTATTTCTCTGTATTAGTGGGCACAGTTACTCCTGCTTACAAGATAATAAGCAATAGTGTGGCAGAAGGGTCAGACTTGATCAGATCATGTTTGTGTCCTCCTTCCCTCCTTGGTTGTATGTTTATTATGTTCTGGGACAGGGTAGGTATAAGTGGTCCTTCACTTCTGTACAGGGATAACTGCGCGGCAAAGTTGTTTATGTATAAAATATGAAAGTTTGTAAAAATGTCGGGTAGATATGGGGACATGCTTTGAGGGACACATCAACAGGGACTGCCATTTGCACCCTGGACTGGGCCAAAATTCTTCAAACAAGGCTGGTCAGACTTGGACCAGCCCACTCGTGGAGGTAAGAATGTGTGATGGAGTGTGTGTATGTTTTAGTGTAAGTATTTTTTAGAGTGTGTGTGAGTTAGTGTTATAATGTCTGTTTGCTAGTTTGTGTTTGGGAGGGGCAAGGTTCCTGGGGGTCCTCAGCTGTACACTCCCCCCGGACCTGGAGGTGCCATCCCTTCCCCATACATCACCTACAGTGAATCAATGTTTTTTTCCAAAAGCAACAGGTATGCATAACTCCCAACATTTCAAAACATGAAAGAGAGACATTATTTTTTTAGTCACTCTTGCGGAACACATCAATACAATTGCACTTTACAATGCCGTGCTACTTAAAACATGCTACATTTTTGTCAGCACAGTCATGCGTATTAAAAATAAAGAACACATCGAATTCCCATGAGGCTCAGCCAGACATACTTCTTTCATGATGCTGGTTGAGGATTATGGGAAGTACAGTTAACAGTAGATGTTAGCTGTGAATTACAATTCCCATGACGCTCAGCCACATGACTAGGCATCATAGGAGTTTAAATTCACAACTAACACCTGTCACATCAGCTGCTGTTAACTACAGCTCACATGAGGCTCAGCCAGAAATACTGCTTCCATGATGCTGGCTGAGCATCATGGTTAGTGCAGTCAACAGTAAAGCTGCAGATGCTAGCTGTGAACTACTATTCCTATGATTCTTAGCCAGCCTGACTGAGTATCATTGGAAGAGTAGTCAACAACAGCAGAGATTTTCTTTTTAATTATAAAAAGGCTAATGTTAGCCTCCATCCCAAGGAGTCTTACATACTGCCTTTACACACACCTTCCCATAAACACAGATATACAGATACACTACCTACACACCTGTCCATACACACACATATACGCTGCCCTTACACACACATATACACATACACTGCCCTTACACACGCCTGTCCATACACACTGCCTTTACACACACCTGCCCATAAACTTACATATACATATACAGTGCCCTTACACACACATATACACATTCACTGCCCTTACACACACCTGCTCATAAACACACATAAACACATACAATGCCCTTACGCACAGCTTACAAATACCTATGCTGCTCTTATACACAACTGTCCATACACACACACAAGCTTACAAACACATACATTCATATACACTGCCATTACACCCCTGTCTCCCCATCTCTTACCACTTCCACCGTCCTTCTTCCTTCATTCTTCCTTCTTCATCCTCCATCCTGTGGTGGGAGCGCGAGGCCTTTCACTTCAGACCTGGCTTTACTGCTGCCTCATCACTACGCGCAGGCTATTTCTGCAGAGTGCAGGGATGATGTCTTATCCGGTGCTTGGCATTATTTTCCGGTGCGTAGTGATGAGGGAGCAGTACAGCGAGGTCTTAAGTGACAGACCTCGTGCTCCTTAATGCTGAGCCGAGTAGAGGGAGATTGTGATCTCCCAACTAGTCCTGCAGGCGGCAGCTGCTGATCCGGCGGCTGTGCGACTTTACTAGACAACTGAAAAAGCTTAGAAAACCATTTAGATCTTAACACTTTTTTAAAAAAAGAACTGAGTAGTATAGTAACATAAACACATTGGTAAAATATGACAAAGGTGAACTTTATCACAAGGTTTGTATGACATGTACTCCTTTTCCTATTGTAGAGAACTTAAAAGGATGCTCTAGCCACCATGTGCACTTTAACGCATATAATAAAAAAGTCCCGTAAATGTGGGGTCCCTCACGCTCCCTAATGTTGAGGGATGTGATCTCCCAACTAGTCATGCAGGCTGCAGCTGCTGATCCGGCGGCTGTGCGACCCCCCGCAGCTGCACCTGAGGTGATAACAGCTGTCGCCTCACGCTACCTCTCCCCTGCAAAGCGTGACAAAGGTAGGGATAGGCGGGACAGCGGGTATGTAATTTTACCTTCTCTGCCGGGAGGCTATTGTGGGTAATCTTACTATTGTTGTAGCCTTTTTAATCTTTAAAATCAACAACTACCCCACGATCTTTATTATTTATATGACATTTATTAAACCAAAACATGTGAAATAAAATGAATGTTAAATTGAAATGTTCATTCTTGGACGTTGCCATCTGTAACTACAATGAATGGTTTAAAATACCAGGAAAAAAACCCCGTAAATCTCAAACGCCACACAAAAACCTTTAATTTGCTGGAAGTGTTAATCACCACTTTTTATTCAAAGTAACGCATTCAGCCGTTTCCGTTTAGCTAGATCCTGATTTGACCTATGCTGAACATAACACACTGTGCTTTTTAGAGCTTTACACATTAAGGATTACTTTGAATTTCAGAGTTTCATGCATACATTTTCGAAGTTACCAAGTTACCCAAACATTCTGGCCAAGGCAGCTTTGGAATGAGCCTGGTGCCAGCACCTTCTGCCGGTGCCAGTTTCACACAGCATGATTCTGCTTGTGGACACTGGGAGGTTTCTGACTCCAAAGCAGAGTCCCCACTCACATCAACAAACGGCTCTTAGATTACAAATCCTTTCCCACATTACGCATACTTAAATCCAAAACCCCAGAGCACAACGATCCTTTAAATAGACAGGGAAACATAACAATAATTTTAACACACTTGAAAGTAATAATTTGGTTCTTGTAAAAATATTTAAAAATATTTCCAGACAGCAACGATTAAGGAAATGCTAATGAAATTAGTATTACTATGACTCGCCATTGTATTAACATTCTCTTTCATCTGAATATAGTTTAAACAATTAGAATTTTACTTGGCACCCTTGCAGGAGCTCCGCTTAAAAAAAGGTAAGAATATAAAGAGCAGTACAATTGCCATCCTTTTCCTGCGGTGGAATATAGGAACAATGTAAATCCTGAGCTACTGTGAGACTGCAAGCAAGTACCTTTTCTTGTATCTGGAATGGGCTGTTAACTACTGAGGATACTGGGTTACTGCTCGCCACCCAACAGTCCTGTTTTTTGGGTAACAGTCCACTGTCGGGCACTATCCTTCATAACTGCCATACTGTCCCACTTTCCTTGGCTGTGGAGATCATGGGCTGGTTTGGTAGAACCTCTTATCTCCATTGTCTGGCCCAGGGAACTGTGAAATCAATGGGGGTCTGTGCTGATGCAGCATAGACTTCTATCGCAGCTCCTACTTGGCCATCTTGGAATGCCCCGCAGGTGACCACCAAAAGATGGCTCTTTCTGTAAGATGGATTGGTGGCCACATCCACATCTGGAGTCGATGCTGCCTCTTACCGCACCCCCAACACAGGTGTCCTGATATATATATATATATATTTAATTGATATTAGTGTACTCACACATTGACACATAATATACAAGCACCTGTATTGTACCTGGTGCTTTACCACGAAATCTATCGTTAACAGGGATTTTCTCCTTATTAACATTGTATGTTAGAAGGTTATAGGGCAAGTATCGCACGTAGTGGCTCTAGATTGTAGCAATTTTCTCTAACTTGACAGTTATTCAATATCCCTGTCTGCACCAACCCTGACAAAAAGGAAAGTCTAGTCTGACTGCACGGAAACCACTGGCAAATTGAGACATAAACCTTTATGTTCAACTCTAATTTGACAAGGCTAAGCAGACTGGGTCTTACGCCATGCACTATGAAGCACCATGCTTTACTAGACAACTGAAAAAGCTTAGAAAACCATTTAGATGTTAACGTTTTTTTTAAAAAAAAGAACTGAGTAGTATAGTAACATAAACACATTGGTAAAATATGACAAAGGTGAACTTTATCACAAGGTTTGTATGATGTGTACTCCTTTTCCTATTGTAGAGAACTTAAAAGGATGCTCCAGCCACCATGTGCACTCTAATGCATATAATAAAAAAGTCCCTTAGAAATTTTGTGGTGCCCTTTGCAAATGCATGGGAGATAATGCAGAATCTGCCGAATGTGCTTTTAATTTTTAACCCTTTTGCTACTCTCTATTTTCCGTACAATAATTGTATTGGGATCATCAAATGCAACCAATAATGTGGAACTGGTTCTCCAACGTCGTACCTGAACTGCTCCTTATATTCGACTCGTGCCCAAGTCTATAGCGCTATGATGACATTATGATACCACAGCTCAGCTCAGCTCTGCTCCTTATGAGAGACAGAAAGGCTGTGTGGCTGTTGGGGTTGGGGCTAGCAGTACATAAGGATGAGGCTAGCCCCTTTTACATTTTCAAGAAGTGGGAAAGTGGAAGCGGGTAAGTGGAAGTAGACCTGGACAGACCATGACCAAACGCTGCCCCCCAACACCACCACAGCCTGGGGAAGCAGCATTAAACCAAGAAACGCTGGGTGAGACCTAGTAAATTCAGAGCTCTGGTCATAATATAACGTATTTTGAAAAAAAAAATAAAAAATAAATAAAAAAAATATATATATATATATAATTTTCCAATTATATTTATATCTTCTCCAAGAAAATAGTGGTTAAAGAAAAATACGGTATTTCTCATTTGCCTACTGCACTATTTTCCCAAACAAGTTTATTCTTGGGCCCCCAGCTCATTATTACATTTAAACCCCTCATTGGTATATACGTAAAGGACTTCTGAATGTGTTATGTAACAATCAATTCACATTTTGTAAACCTACCAAACTAATTAAATTTTTGGCACTAAAAGTGTGTTTTTTGGGTTGGCTGGATGCTGAGCTCCCCTTTGCCATAATTCCTTAGTGTTCTGGATAGAATGATTAATAGCACTTTTTTCATATACTAATAAGAATAATCAGACAGTTCTCGGACTACCCATATGTTTAATCTTTTGTCAGTCTTTTTTCTGAAATGATTATTAAAAAAGAACAGACCACTATGAATTCCATTATATGTGCAAGTGGCTTGTGTTCTTGGAAATTACTATTGCCATAGGGACTTAATTATGTTTATTTTGATGTAAGAATGATTCTGTGGGTTAAAATAAATCCATTTGTGGCCAATCATAAAACGCATGATTATTTGCTTGGATGATGTTTGCAGCATCTAGACATTTGAAAAAGGAAAGTGTTATGTTTAAGAGAAAATATAACTGAAAGCAGGAATGAAAACCAGGCAAAACTCATCTTTTTATTCATATTTTAAATCCTGTTTCTGTAATTGTTCAGATTTACATATTCCATCTCATATCTTCCTCCACCAAACAGCCAAGGTAATTTTTGTAGGTTTCCCACCATTAAGCGGAGATTGCAATGTAACTGCTTCCCATTGTATACCTGGCAAGGTCTTGCGCAAGAGATCACATCTGATCTGATTTTCAGGCATCTGAAGGAAAAGGAGCCGTTTAAAACATGTGATCATGATACTAATATTGAAACAGATAGGAAGCCTCTCTGTTATACCTGGGAAGCTCCTGTGTATTTACATGATGCAGCATAGCGCTGAAAGCTCTCACATGTAGAACAATGAGAAAGTAAGAGAAGTCATTTTGAATCAAGCTCGTAAATACGTTTCTGTAAATTGGAAGCATATTTAGTGGCGATGGTCTCCGTCTGCGAAACAAATGCTTGTTCCTCCATCACTGGAATTCTCTGTTATGGTATTTAGCTGTTTACAAATGCTAGGCCAAGCAGGAATGATCTCCTTGGTCATGGACACCTGGGGACAATGTGATGAACCGCTACCGACATCAAGTACGTGGTTATTAGATAAACAGTCTATCATTCTGCCACCAAAGAGGGAGTCTGGTTTGAGGGAGTCTGGTTAGAGGCATGGCTTTGCCAATACGTTTTACGTGGTATTGTGACCTGCTAACAGCCACTTTATAGACACATGTCTTCTACACACACATTAAGTGACTTTTGGGGCTGTAGTACTATGATTCATGTGTACTCAGCAAACATTCTGAGCTTCTAGAAGATAAGAGCATTGAGGGAGGAAGGGGGTAGAGAGATTTGGGTTTCTTTTGTGAGGAACATATGTGAGGTATACTAATATATCTACCATCCTCTGTTTCCATACAGCCATAGGAGAGAAGGAATTACAGGTCTGTTCTCGGTTTTGGGCCACCACACTCTGTGACAGACAATCCAAATTATCTATTAGGCACATTAGGCATGTACTTAGTGTTCTCCAAAGCTCATGGGTTCTTAGTGCTTTCGTAGATAATCTTGTTCAAATGTCTGGCACTCAAGGGGGCCAGGAATAAAGCGTTAAAGGACTGCATACTGCTAGGTTGGCATGTTCCGCCATGTATAGGAAGAGTGAAGCCAGGCAAGCAGAGCTGTTTTATATCTGTATGTGTGTATGGATGTGTGTACATGTGCCTAGGGGTCCAGTCTTTTATCTTGGAGTTCCATAGCCGACCGTGACGTAGCAGGCAAGAGATATGCCCTGCAGATACGCACATCTCCTGATCTTGCCACGTTAGATCGGGTTTTCACATCTCTACTCCTCAAGGGCCACAAACAGTACTGGAATTCTGTGTTCATGCAGTGATACTCAAAAATCGTAGCCTAATTGCAGCTTTCCATGACTGAGGTTGTGCAGCCCTGCATTAGGGCTTTTGTGTGGCAAGTTACACACAACGTTAAATAAGTTAGATAGCAAACACATTTTATATGAGGAATTGCAGTTAAAGAAATGTAAATTGGATTTTACCGTTGTAGAGAAAAGAAATGCATGTGTTTTCTAATCACTGTTTCTATCACTGGAAGCATTTCAACTAAATTTTTTAGAGCGACACGTAGCCCTCATTTGCCAAAAGTAGGTTAATTACATGGAAATTGACTGAATGCACAAGAGAGACCATGAAAACTGTCAATTTTTTTTTTTTATCCCCCACCCCCAGGGAAGTGTTAGCAACTACTACGTTGTGTGATATAGCTATTCTTTCTGCTGACATTCTAAGAAAGATCACAACAATAATAGAGTTAAAAAGTAGTATCACATGGGCTCTTTTATTCAAACAAATATATTGTATGTATCCTTTTCTCTGCTGGTTAAATGCTAGCATTTAATAATTGGTTTACAGATTTTAATGACATGGCTAATTATTACTATTTAGTGAACTGCTGGTATTTTAGGGAATATTCACAACTCATTTTCTCGGTTATATTTGGGATAGTCACTTAGGTCTAAAGACGATGATGATAGATTAAATCAACACAGAAATAAGTTACGCTATTATCAGTCTAGGTTCCAGGAAAACGATATATATATACAGGGGCGGGCATCATGAAGGAGTCGCATAACAAGATATTACATATGAGAATGAGTATGTGTGTGTTAATGCAGAAGTGTTGGTGTTAGCATGAATGTGTAGTGTGTGTGTGTTAGCATGAATGTGTACTGTAAGTGTGTTGATTGAGGGGATCTGGGGGGCAAGGGGCCACCTATTACTATCCCATTCCTGATAGCAAACTTTAAATGTTCTATTTAAATTATTGCCCCTGTCTCCAAGCTGTCGTTTGGCTCCAAATGATCATCTATTTTAATATGTCAGTTTTGGTCAAAAATAGGGCGGTGATGTATCAAACTCCTTGAACGTACCTGGTGTCTCACTTGTGAAGACCTTTTGTGTTCAATCACTTCATCTATAAACTATATAAAGCAATAATGACTATACCTGTTAACTTCACAGGACAGGCTTCCGGGAACCTGGGGAGTTCCTAGGTATGAATATGACACACTCAGTCCCTGTTCTCTCGAGCAAGTGTCTTCTCACACTGGAACAATGAGTTTTATTAAGTTAAATCTATCATGGGAAATGAATATGCATTGTATGAATATGATTACTAAAAAGTGAAATAACACATTGTAGAATGCGATTGGACCAACCAATTGCTACTAAGAAGCAAACATACGCAACATGTCATTATATTATTTGAATGATAGGAGCCAGTGCATAGTAGCAATTGATGAAAATTAATAAACGTGTATAAATAAGTCGTGTATGGGTTACTGGCAAAATATGTATATATGTATATCTTTTACAATAAAAATTAAAATCGGCATATAGTACAAAATGAGGGGTCATAACTTGCAATATACTTATTTAATGATTAAACGCCTCCAAATACTCTAATTTCTTAGCAGTAAAAATTTTCAATTAAAAAAAACCTTGTAACGTCTTGATTACACTGATGATGTTTTCTGGCATTAATAATCTTCATTCGTAAATTTAAGGTTAATGGCAAATGGCTTATTTGAAGGCAAGATCAATTTAAGAAATATGACATTTATCGATGTGAAGTTTCTAATTTATTTCCGTGTGAAAAATAATTGGCAAGTGTTTCAGTAGACTTTTTGACTTGCTATTCCCTAATAACACAGTATATTATGAGGAATTCAGCAAGTATGTGTAAATGCACTGAAGTTTGAAATTAAGAACCCAAGCTTTAAAACTCTAGCTAGAATTTGACAGAGATAGTAAGCTTAGAATAGTGTTTTCAAAACGCCATGCCTAGGAGCCCCCAAAAAGCCAGTTGCATTTATGTATTCGCTTGGGCTCAAAGTACGTTGTGCACTATGTGTGCTGTGAAACCCCCCAATGTTGCCCCTTTTATAAGACTCATTCATGTATTTTTTGGGGGGTTTGTGACTGTCCACTTGCAGCCTCTAGATGCCGTTCTACCAGGTTTGGGAATTGTTTTCCAGCCAGTGAGGTAAAAGTTAATACAATAGAGAAATGTAAGCACGAGTTACTTAGGACTAAAGCTATTCTAACATGAAATAAGGCCAAGGTTTGATGCTTTTACAGTAGGCCAAAAAAGTTGAACTTGATAAGTCATATAGGACATCTCTGCCACCAAATGCCAAATGTTATTTCTGTGCGTGTTCACAGCTTCTATCTCAAATAGGCTACGTAAAAGAGCTTAAGCTTCCCTGGGGGGAAAAAAACCATTTCATGTCAAAAGATGCTCTCAGCACAGATGTATTTTCAGATTTCTGTGTAAGTTAATTTATACAAAGCTCTAGAACCAGTTCTTTAAAGGGCAGGTAAGAAATTATGTGGGCCATGGTGATGTAGTGCCACCAGTCACCTCTTCCTCCGTGGTTGGCATCCAAGGTACAAACAGGAAACGTGATATGAAGTTTATGGAGACTGTGCTGAACCCTTCCATTGAGCTACAAGACACCCTGGTCTTCAAGACCTGAAAGGGTGATCTGCCCTCCCTAGTTTTGTACCAGGGGGACTCTGCAGCCCCTTGGACCTGCCAGGCTGGCCCTGGGCCTAGTCGGTGTAGGCTGGTACACATCACTGTCAAGACTAACAAGTGGTATTGAGAAAAAAATATCAAATTTATTCCAGTTCTCACTTAATCTAATAATAAAAAAGCCTAAAAATACAAATATATGTAGCCACCTACTGCACATACACAACATATCGAGAGGGCAATAGAACCTTCCAAGGTGTTTTTGGAATTACCATATTTGCTTGATTATAAAACGACCCTGATTATTAGACGACCCCTGCCAAAATATGAATATTAATTTAGGAAAAAAAGAAAAAGCCTGAATATAAGACTAATTATTTATTCACGTGTAACCTTTTTTTTCCTATTTAATAAAAACTATGATTGAGGAAAATACAATTTTTGGTTTTATTTTCTTTTTATTTGCCTGCCCCCAGTTATGCACATCTGCCCCCCCAGATATGCCTTATACCCCCTTAAATGCCAACCTGCTCCCCAGGAATGCCATATACCTCCTATATGCCACTCTGCCGCCAGAAATGCCTTTTACCCTTTGTATGCCACTCTGCCTCCCAGATATGCCTTATACAACCCCATATTCAACTTTGTCTCCCTGATATTCCTTGTAACCCCCTATATGCCACTCTGCCTCCCTGATATTCCTTTTAACCAATTTATCTGAACCACAAATTGTTTATTATCTGGAAATTATGTAGAAATAGCATTTACAGCGTACACAGACTGAATGTTCCTCTATAGTAAAAAAACATTTTTTATATACACAATGGTTATCGAGTCCATATATATTTTCTCTCTTGCCCAACAGATACCCTTATTCAGTCTTATTGAAAAAATGTGTTTTCTGTATAGCTTTGTATTCCTTTGACATTGTCTATTTTTAGTATGTGCAATAAGAGTGCTTGGCACTTTGAAGTTGGGAAAATCATTTTGTACTTCAAACTGAAGTACGAGGCAATGTCCATGTTTATAATAGCATTTTCAAACATTTTCCACGTAGCAGTTAAAATCTGCAAACGGCTGATGTGTGAGGTCCAAGTACAGAATCTACCTGTAACTTTTGAATGGACCCAAATATTTACTTTTAATTGTTTGTGTGTTCAGTCCTGACTGTCTTGCTTTTTTTGTTGAATATAATGCAATCAATTACAACGTAATGGGTAAATGTCACCATTTAATATTTTTTTACATTATCTGCAAATATGTATATTTTTCTGGAATTCCTGAAAGATTTGTACGCACAAAAAAGAAACTATGTCCTAGGTAAATGTGACTTAAACTTAGAGTGAGGGGCTCACTCTACTACTGTCTACTGTGCGTACCAGGATAACATTTGCTGTTATCAAGGTTAAAGATAAGCTATACCAGTCAGTTATCAAGGTTAAAGATAAGCTATACCAGTGTCATAACTACAGGGGTGACAACTGCCATGGGGCCTGAGCGACCTCTATGACCGTTTGTTCCTGTCTTCTCGTGCTGCTTGAAAATTGTTCACAATGAGGTCTGACTGAGGGCTCTTTCTAAACAACTTTGAACAGGCACATGGAGGGTCACGAGACCAAGCCAATGGTGGCCAGTGCAACTGGTTTGAATATGACTGGTGTACCTGCCTCACTAACCTTACTATCTTGGCCGTCAGCTGGCGGTGGTTAATTACTCAATTTCTCGGTGAAGAATATGTAGCAGAGTGTCATTTCTTCAGTGTTGTCACATGAAAAGATATAATAAAATATTTACAAAAATGTGAGGGGTGTACTTACTTTTGTGAGATACTGTGTGTGTGTATATATATATATACATATATATATATATATATATATATATATATATATATATCTGGTCCTTAACAGGCTCCTGGATAGAGGAGAGGCCAATTGGGGCCTCAAGCCCCATTTTTTTTAAAGATGGCCCTTTATACATGATATCTGCAAAAAAAAAAAATACAAACTCATTAAGCAAGATGCTACTATAGTATGTTATAGTATGCTACGCCTTTTTAATTTCTCATTAGTTTGACCCAATCCACATTAGTTCTGAATATCCACATGTACAAAGCATAATGACCACATAATGCGTTTCTAACTTCCCCTTGCCTTGGATAATCAATGAATCCAATATGTAATAGTAACAGCCAGCACAATCCAATTACCGCTTTGGATTTTTACATGCTAAATGGGTTTTGTTATTAACTATATGGACACTCACACAGAGGTGCTGCTGACATTTAATTATAGATTACTGTAAATTCATTAAAGCTCTAAAAGTGTCACCTGGGCAATACATCATTGAATAGGGCAGTAATAATTACATATATTTATTGTTAACACGTTTCAGAAAATGTTTGTTCTAGTTAAAGGGACAGTTTACTGACAGCACCACTAAAAGAATACTTTGTATGTATTCCTAAAACCAAAAACAAACAAAAAATACTCAAAGTTGAACCTGTAACCCTGTAGTTGTCCTTATCCTCTGTGGTTCAATGATTCTTGCCATTGATTGGCTGTTTGAGGCAGCCATTCGGTGCCAGGAAAAACACCCCCTGTTGAAATCAGCGGGATAGCTCTCCATGCATGCGCACTGAGACACGACCAAGCACCCAAGGCATAGTGTTCGCGGAGCCAGCACTGGAGCTGACTGTAAATTAAAGTACATTTACTGTAAAGTGTATATGATGGCTGGAGTGTCCCTATAAAGAGTTAACTTAGGTCACTCATCTTGGCACAGCTTGAGTGGGCTTATAAGCCCTAGTTTAATAAGCAACTATCCATTAAAACACAGTTCTGTAGGTGGGAATTGCAAACTACAGTGGAGCTCAGGGTCAGCGCCTAATGATTTTGATTTCTTTGAGCTGGTAAAAAATCAGATTTTTTTGACATTCATATTTTTTCATAAAATAGAATAGCACCAAGGATGCTAGAAAACAGTATTCAGATACTTAGACATATGAGACAAGAATTTAGTAACACCGCCACAAGATTCCTTATGTTTGTGGTACCATCTCATTATGTAAAAACACATTTTAAGATCAACAAGGATGGTGGATTTTAGTGTGCATCAGATTTGAAACATACCTCTTTCATGTTTTCAGCCTTCTTCATTATACTTGTAAGCGGCAATATTTTCTTTTTGTAAGACAGCACAGTGAGTGAGATGGATTGTTCAAGGATATCCTATTCTGTGCTGTTTACTGTATCTGCTTTCTTGAAAAAAAATCTTGCCATCTGTGTGACGCTAAACATTATTCAGCACATTGTAATCTGGATTATAGCATGTAGCAAAGCAACATATTATATAATAAAAACCTTCCACTCAATAATTCCAATGAGGTATTTTAAAAACTTGTTGGCGTGGCCAAGGTTCAAAAAGTGACAGTGCATCAGGAGGGTGTTCTCTCACAAGCAGTCTGTGCAAGCAAATTCTGTATATGATGTTACTTTCCTGTATATGAAATAATTGTGCATATATTTGTGTAAAGCCACACAAGAAGACAAGCAAGAGAAATGTGTGTGCTTGGAACTACAAAGTCCATCTTCTCCCTATGAGATCACTAGAGAATACACCTCTAGATAAGAAGATGGAAGATAACCATAAAGATCAGTTCTGGTGGGAAGTTATAAATGTGTGGCTAGGAATAGAAACATTTCATTGGTATCCATGGTGACTGCTCCAAATATTAGAACCTTGTAAAATGGTTCTTGATACATATGGATGCATATTTTGTTACTTAAATGTTCCCTTACCCCTTGAGGACAATTGATCTTCATGTCATGTCACGCAAAAACATTCAGTTAACGGCAATTGACCTGAAAGGAACGTCATGACTTTAAACGGGGGTAGGAAGAGATCTACTTTCTTTTTCTTCACCCAGGCATTCACCAACACCAAGATCGGCATCAGGGGCCATGTCTGTCCCCTCCCAGGGGATCAACGTCTGCCATATGGTGTATGGTTGTGGACGCCCCGTTTTAAAAGAGCTTTAAAACTTTTTTAAAGCCCTGTTTTAAAACTTCACTGGTGTCGCTGAAATGCCTTGAAGGATGCGCTGTGACCACTGCGAGAGGTTTTGTGACCTGCAAGATGGTGGCACGTCCTTTAAAAAAATTTAAAAACGTTTCCAAAGTTACAGATACTGCATTCAACCATGCAAGTCGATGAAGCCCAGCTTTCTAATCTGTGATTAGTAAAATAAATAATAATGAAAAAATAGTTAAATAAATAAATGAAATAAAAAAATGCTACTGATGTCACCACCTTCCAGTTCCAGTATGTGGGAAAAATACAAACCAAACTGCAAACTTTTACAAAGCCTGGTGGTAAAATGTGTGCATGGAAAGAGTTAAAATGGCAGCATTTGAAATACCCTAGGGTGTCTAATGTTAAAAATATATGGTTTTATGGGGCACGTTGAATTGGCCGGGCTCACAGATGTACCAAATAGGGCATGGGCAGTGGATCACCAAGTCAAAGTCCAACATTGAGAAATGCACGTGCCCCAAATGTGCCCCCCCCCCAACAGCCAGGCAAACCCATGTATGGATGGTATCGCTGTACTCGGATGTTGCTAAACACATATTGGGGTGTTGTGTGACAGTGACATATACCAGGAGCTGTACATTCATACCTAAAGTACAACGTGTGCGGGGAAAAAAGTTTAACAAAAACTGTGTCACCTACCTGAATCGACAGCTACCAGTACAGAGGAGAGAGAGACCCCCCTCCAGCAGCCAGCAGCCTTAGCTGCCGCCACAGAGGAGAGGGAGACCCCCCTCCTTCAACCAGCAGCCTCAACTGCCGGTAGCGAGGAGAGGGAGACCTCCCCCAGTCAACCAGCAACCGCAGACGCCACAGAGGGAGAAGGAGAACCCCTCCATCAGCCAGCAGCCGCCACGGAGGAGAGGGAGACCTCCCTCCGTCAGCCAACAGCTGCAGCAGCCGGCACGCCCTATGGTGGTAAGACCAAAACTTCAGGCACCTATACTTATAGGCTACAGTCTTGGCACACTCAAGATGGCTGCCGGATTCCACCAACCTTTATAATCCCTCAGTGGACATCAAGACCTTGCCCTCTGATGGTTGGTTTTTGTCTTAAGTGTTTGACCTTGGCTTGTTCCTGTTTATTCTGACCTCTGGATTCCTGACCTTGGCTTGTTTATCATATTTCCTCACCTAAGGTACCCTGACCTCGTCTTGACCTTGACCTAGAACCTGTGTGCTCCCTGTGTCCTACTTGCATCAGTGTCTCCAACCTTGTGGTGGGTGACAGACTGGTGTTAGAATTAGTGCATGGAAAGAGTTAAAATACTAGCATTTGAAATACCCTGGGGTGTCCAGTCCTCAAAAATATATGGTTTGATGGAGTAAACTGCCTTGGTCGGCTTCAAAGATACCCAAAATTGCATTGCGGCAGAATTACCAGTTTGGAAAAATGGTTTTTCAAATAGCAAAACGCTACTTGCTAAAAATCAAAGAAAAAACCCCATAAAAACAGTATTTCTAAACAAAGTAGACTCTCTTTAACATTTTTTTCATTAGTTTGTATAGATGAGTAAAAGATTTTTCAAGAAAAAGTCATTAAAAGTCCCTTTTTTCACCATATTTTATATAATTTTTTTATACTACAAAATAATACATCTAAAGAAAACCCTTTTTGTCCTGAAGAAAACAAAAACACTTGTGTGGGTTCAGTAAACTGGAAAAAAGAAAATTACAGCTAAACAGAAGCACCGCACAAATGTTAAAACCTCCATTGTAACAAAGGGTACAAAAAATTAAATCAGCCATTGTCATGAAGGGGTTAAACATTGAAAAATGTATGCCTCCCAGATGTGTGGTCTTCTAGCCCCCAAACATCCTGACAAACCCATGCATTGGTGATATCACTGTACTCAAGAGATGTTGCTGAACACATTTGGAGTGTTGTTTGACAGTGACATGTACCATGGGCTGTAACTTCATACCTAAAGTACAATGTGTATGAGACAAAAAACACTACCACTATGACAAAGGCTGGTGGTAAAATTGGTACACAGAAAGAGTTAAAATACCATCATTTGAAATATGCTGGTTGTCTTGTTTTCAAAATATATGCTTTGATTGGGTAACATAAATTGTCTGGCTTAACAGATGTCCCAAACAGGACATGGGGACAGGATTACTAGATTTGGGAAAAACTGAATTAGCAATATGCTACTTGTACGTATTGCCCTATAACTTGCAAAAACATAAACTCAGGACAAACAGTAGAATCTATTTAGCAGCTTTCTTCTAAGCTTTTTAGACGAGTAAAAGATTTTTCAAACAAAATTGAGAAAAAGTGGCTTTTTTAGTTGTTCACTATATTTTATAGAATCTCCCCATGCATTTACAAGGGGAATCCCATGGTCATCAAAAGGGACCTCTCAACTATCATATCCATTAAAGAGCATATGATGGCTGTAATGTCCCTTTAATAGTCTTTTAGTGTTGGCATGGGTTTTCATTCAGTTTAAATAACGTTAATTTAGTAGATTGTGAAATTATGTAGTAACTCATTCTTTGTATCAAAATATCCACTAATATCCACCAATGATTGTGCTCTGTAGAGGTGAAAATGCCATTTGTTTCTTTCTTCTAAATCTGAAAGGACAATTCCTCCATAATCTTTCAGTGTAAAAATAAAAGTAACCTTACTCTAAACATTTTAAGATGTCTGTAAGGGTTCACATACGCTTCCTGTAGGGGGAATATATTGTGTTATTACAACAGACAAGGGCATCGGTACAATGAGAAAGGTGGAAATGGGAGAAAGACTCTGGATCACATAGCTTATTTCTCAAAGAAAAAGATCACTTTGGAGGTTAATATGCAGCCTGCTATATCAATATGGAGAGAAAGGCCTGTTATAAATAGGATAACTACACAGAAATGAAATGTCAAGCCGTCCCACAGGCCGTGCATCACCTTTAAGATCGTAGACTACATTGCTCTATATTAACACTGCCAGGGTACAGGGCTATGAGCTACGGGAAGGAAAACAACAGGAGGTTTGTTAAGCTGAGTGTTAACCCTCTGTACAACAACTATGTAATTTTGCATTGTTGGGCCTCCCATCCTTCACCCCATGGGACAGTGCTTAGTGCTATTTTTGCTTTATTATGAACTTTGCAATAAGATGTTTCCCATTGTACAATCTCATAGTTTTAGAAAAAAAATCAATGGTTATTTTTTATTGATTTATACAGCAGCAGGTAGTGCATTACAAACCACACATACAGGAAGGAATTAAAGATGAGAAAGGCTCTTTTCAAAGAGTATAGAAGGAAGTAGGCTATATTACACAACGGGTGAAAATATGAAGAATAAGCTACAAAACGGTATCAGTATAAATATTGTTTAAATTATATTATTGGACGACGTATAGATTAGATCAGGGATGTCCAACGGAGGGCCTCAGGTTGGACACCCTTGGACTAGATGAAGAGTTTCAAGGTATTTTAAGAGACACTAAATAGAAGGATAAGTCTAGGAAATTTGAAGCAGTGGTGTTTGGTGAGTTCATTGAGTAGTTGATGTAGTTGATTCAGTGCCAATGGAGTTGACCAATTATCATTAGATGGATTCTAGTATGTTCAATGCTCTAGTTATCCATAAAGAAACATTGTGGGTTGAGAGAGTCCATAAAATCTAGCTGGTATCTTGGACAATTGTTCTAGAGAGTATTTACAGAGAATATTAACATTGCTTAGGATTTTGGCTGCTCTTTGTGGTAACTACAAGTGAGACTAGCCTGACGGTTTTAAAACAACTAATACCGTATTTGCTTGATTATAAGACAAGGTCTGACTGCAAGACTAAGATCCCCCGGAGTGCTGCCGGGTACCTGGATCCTCCTCTCTGGCAGCTGGTGGACATCTGTGCGATGTGCGCAGACAACCACTGCTGCTGCCAGCACTTCCTCTGGGGCTTCTATGACAGAGCACTGGCATCACGTGACCTTCCAGTGCTCATTCATAGAGGCCCAAGTGGAAGTGCTGGCAGCAGCAGCAGCGGAGGTTGTCTTGCGCGCATCACGCAGACCTCCACCAGACAGAGTGGCATATAGGGGGTATAAGGCATACCAGGGAGCAGAGTGGCATATAGGGGATAAAAGGCATATTAAGAAAGGGCAGAGTGGCATATAGGGGTTATAAGGCATATTTGGGGGGCAGGCTAGCAAGCTGTGGCACAGGTTGGGAAATAAAACCAAAAAATACATTTTTCTCAATAATAGTTTTTATTAAATATGAAAAAACAGTTTTCTTTGTTTTTTCCATGCTTTTTCTTTTTTTTTTAAATTAATATTCAAATTTGGGGGGTTGTTTTATAATCAGGTTCATCTTATAAC
>VKOC01024829.1:0-20164 GCA_009364415.1 Spea multiplicata | reverse complement strand
GCACAGTGCTGTTGATGAACAGGTCATCAGAGAGTGGCCGGTAGTTCAGTTGCCATGCCTGCGTAATAACACTTATTTGGGGACATAAATGACGGACGGAGTAGAAGAATTAATGGATGTTTTTTATTGATTTTATTATTAAATCTAGAACCTTGAGATGGGGGGAGGACAATATGGGCGCAAGCGCCAGTGCAAGGCAGGGACCCACACCCTCGAAGGGACCCTTGTGGGAGATCATAGGGTCTCTTTTTCCCGTCCGTGTCTCCCTTGAAATTCTCACCAATATCTTCAAGTCTTATTTTTTTACTGAAATAAATTACATTTTTATTCTGATTGTTTAATCTGATTTACTTATAACTGTGTTCATTACAAACAATATCTGTATATATATATATTTTTATCATTTGCTTGCATTTTCAGCGCGTCGGAGAAAGGGCCATCGCCGCTGCCCGCGTCTCTCCGTCATGAACAGAAGCCATTAGACAGGAACATTCTTTATTCCGCGCGATTAGATAAAGACAATGAGAATGATTAGAAAAGATATTAAGGTGTCAAGAAACCAAAGGGAAGGCATTGTTTTCCACGCAATATATTCCTTTGGAGGAAAAAAAAAAAGAGAGCGAGAGAAAGAGAGAAAATGTACATTTTAAAAATAACTTCTGTTCTTCCTTTTATTAAACCATTCTGGTTAAATTTAACCCTTTGCATACAAGGCGGTGCAGTGTTAGTGCCGTTTTGCTTTGTTTGATAGCTCTGAGCTATGGCGTTAAACGATGCGATTGTAATGGCTGCGCATAAAATAATACTTAGAATAATGGATTGCAGAAATGCACATTTTTGGACTAAAGGTATGTGCAGATCCACAGATTGGGGACGTAAAATGTGAGCAGCTAGGGTGCCAGGATATCTAGAGGAGGAGGTTTCCAGCATGATGAATAGTTTGCCGGGTCAAAGTTACCGGGAAATAATAAGGGACCTCGTTATGTCCGGCTTGGGGGGAGAGAAGAGAGAGAAAGAGGGGGGAGAGAGAGACGTTTAAGTATTTAGCAAATATTTCAGAAAGTACAGGAGGGAAGGAGAAAAGTTACAACAAGAGACCGGAATCTAACACCAGAGGGTCAGAGCCTTAGAATGTAAGGAAGTTTTATTTAATAAGAGAGTGGTAGATAAGTTGATCAGCCTCCCAGGAGAAGCGGTAGAGGTTAATACAGCAAGGGGGTTGAAACGTGCATGGGATAGGCATACGGCCCCTGAATCGAAGCGGAGAGGGGATTGCCATCATGCGGTGCTTTACTATATTATTAGCCAGTGCCACGAGGAAACTGGAAACGGCAGTGACCATATCTGCGAGCTCAGGGTTTGGCCCCTGAGTCTTAGGTTTTTTTTGCCCCGATCTCATGCTAAAGGGTCACACAGTCTGGAGCCGACTCCTTCCTATTCTCCCCGCCGTGATCATTTATGAGACTCCCAGTTGGTGCTTTTGCTCCCAGTATGTTATGGTTGATATCCCTGCTTGAATGCAGGTGACTCAGTTGAGTGTATCTTTAAATAATGACAAGTGGATCTGACATGGAGAGAGTGTGACAGATCATACGATCAGATGATCTCTACGCATCTCCTGCGCCTGCCGGTGTTACCCCGCAATCAAGTGTTCTTTAAAATGAGCGGTCGCAGGGGTCACTGGGGACCCCTAGAGTTGCTGAGACCATGATTGCTACACCCCTGTCCCAAAACAGGTGAATTCATCATCTTCTTCTATGTTGGTCCAATAAAGGTTATCAACTCAGCCTAAGCACTCTTGGGGTAATATAATTCTATCCGTACGGCTCACCGTGCCTAAAACGCCTGATCTGACGGAATTTTAGGGACACCAAAGGAATGCTTTATGAAGCCGAACCCAATCCCGGGCCAGATAGGAATCAGCCGGATAAACCGTTCCCTCTCACCCTGTCTAATTCCCATGGTGCTGAACCCGAGACCTGCTGGAAGTCTCCGTCATCTCTCCATGAAGAACATCGGCGTAACTAAGGATACTATCAGAATCCCACGAATCTTACCCCCGAGGAACCGGAAATTCACCAAGGAGCGACTCTGATTTGTAAACGGCTGCCCTAAGCCTTCTTAAGGTGTTGTTGGCCCAGGAATTGGTATCCAGGGATGCTGCGTTAATTATATACACAGCCTGCTCTGGAGTAACGAGAATATATCAGCCGGGGTCAAAAAGGAGCGAATCTGATCCAGATCGCGCAAGCAAACGACACCTTGACCTCTCGGACAGGCGTCTTGTAGAACCGGATGGCGTCAGCGCTCATAAAATCGGGCTGGGGTGAAATAACGAAGAAGTAAAACGCCTACCAATTAATGGGGAATTTCCAAACTTTGATATCTAATTTCTTAATCTCGGAATGTTGCCTTTGGGGTAAAACAGGCACTTAAAGGGGCATTATCACTGCTGAGATGTAAACGCAAGTAGAGTCATTTAGTTTTGTGGAAAATAGTATTTTGGGTATTGCACACCTTTCCCTTTTGCTTTTCTTTTAAATTCATCCTGTAATTAGCGGCCACTCCAAAAAGACTGAAGTCGCATATTACGACCTCTATGGCTCTTTTATGTAAAGGTCATTCCTGGGGCAGTATGTTTTTATATATATATATTATATATATATATATTATATATATAATATATATATATATATATACATACTCCGGGATATAGATTATATCTATATATATATATGTTATATATAATATATATAATTGATATATAGATATTAGATATATTATATAGTATATATATATATTATAATATATAGATATAGATATAATGAATCAGGTATTCTGAGAACATTTAACATTTTTTGTTTTACCAAAATATAGTCAAATATTAATTAAATGGATTGAAATAGATAAAAAGTAATGAATGCCACCAATTTGTTAAAGAAATCAACAAAAGTTATATTTTTGAAATGTATGTAGATGTATAAACTTTGTTTGATTGGGCTATATTTCCATTTTTTTTACATTTTCTTTGTAATGGAAGAGTCAGGTCCAAAAATTGTGCAAGAAAAAAAAAATGAAAATAAAATATTGGTTTGATTAATAATAATAAATACCGTAATACACTATGTAGACAAAAGTATTGGGACACCTGACCATTAAGCCAACAGGGACTTTAATATGAAGTTGCCCCCCCCCCTTTTTTATCCAGTAGAGAGTTTGTGGGGTCCGGCATTGATGTTGGACGAGACGCCCGGCTCGCAATCTCCGTTCCGGTTCATCCCGAAGGGGTTGAGGTCAGGGCTCTGTGCGACACAGCAGACAGCTTTGGACAAGGACAAGAGGTCACCTTGGACAATAGTTTTATATCATTTAAAAAAATACCTGAAACTAAGGCATAAATATTGGGGATTCCATCACCATCCCAATTCCGCCACACTTGGGGTACTTTGACGTAGTGTCGGGCTAAGCAATATATGGCCATATAGTGCGGCCGAATACCCAATATTTGTGTTGCAGATGTGCTTTTTGGGTATGCGTTGAATTCTTGCTTTCTTTTATGTATTTATCGGTCATTATTATTCTAGCAGCAGCCCGGGAATCTGAATGTGTATGTCTTTTATGCTTTTTTAGGTTGTGCGCTCCCTTTTCTATACATTTTTTCTTGGTTTTATATGTCAAGGGAAGGCTTAAGGGCCACATGCTGCTTGGGTTAGCAGACTAATGAGCATCTTAAATAACGAGTGAGCCGGGATGCCCGAGGACCTCTTCTGAAGGCTGCCAGTGATGGATGAAGGTGTATGATGTTCATCATGTACTGAAACTGAACATCTCTAGAGCGAAACTCCGATCCCCCTCATCTCCAGGAAATCCCGGGGAGGGAAAAAAAATCCTTTATAGACAATTTGCAAACGACTTTCTTTAATGGTCCACCCTGTGTGGTCCTAATGACGGTCACCAAAGCCGATGGTAGGCTGGGTATTCCTACCAACAGTGTTTGAGGCACTGCCATAACAATGAAGGGATCTTCTCTGACCTCCATCTCCAGAGGTTCCTTCCTTGCATAAATGTCCTTTGAAGGGAACATCTCTTCGAATATTCATCAGTCCCAAGAATTAAGGATTATCTGTATGTCTTCTAGATGCCACCATATTCTCCACCAGGAACTAGGACCTGACATCATAACAAAACACTATAATGCAATAAAAACAAGAAAAAATACTTATTATCTACATGGCCAACGTTTCGACCTTCCATCTGGGCCAATAAATACATGTTCCTTCTCTTTTTTTTTTGCATAAAAGTATGCGGGGGCATTTGTATTTTTGGTATCTCAGTTCTTTTTTATGTTAGAGTTATGATGTCATATAGAAATCCCTCTCATCCGCTCCACACGTGGATCTCCCAGCTCACCGGCTCATTCTAATGTGCTTTCTTACTGGTGTGAATGTATAAAACCTACGCAAACTCTTACGAATTGTGCAATAAGGATTTATTATTTCAGTTTGAATATCCATGCCGATGTACGTTTTGGCCCATAGAGAGTCTTCATCAGGAGACTAGTCCTGATTTTTTTTCTTGGATCTCTTCTGAAATCATTTATTTTTTATTTTAAGATTTTCCTGCTTACATACAGGTGACTTGGTTAAGAATATGTTTAAAGACAAACTGTCGTAGTGACGGCCTTTACATTTATTTATTAAAACTGCTTATAACCCGTGCTTTTGGTTTTTCAGTCAGCGTAATTGTTTTAGAAATATTTGGTTTAAAAAGATGACATCGTGTCGACGGGAGGCAGAATTAGCATAACAATTAATTTCCTGTCTTAGCAGCCAAAATAAATCACCAAAGGGGAACCGTGACTTATCCAAAAAGAAAGAAATAACGGGGGAAGAATTATCATGCGGACCTCGAGAACAGGAAGTTAAGGCGGCTGCTCCCGTGGGATACAGATTTTTATATACGGAGTTTATAATATGTAGTTCTTGGGGCCTAGTATTAGAACCACAATTGGCAAGTCTTGGTGGTTGAGATAAAAAAATATCTGCGAGCCAATATATATATGCAATTTCATGTTTATTTTATATATATTTATATATTTTAAGACGGGTTTTATACTTTATCTTGTCTCAGAACCTTTTATCGACCTTTGATTGGCTTCGATGCATTGATCTTTCCTGCCATCACTGAAAGGGTTAACTGTAAAGCAATGCAACGGTCAAGTCCAACTGGTTTTCCTTAAAAAGAAGGGCTACTTACCCTCAATAATACACTTAGAGACGAGATCTAACCCAAAACAGATACAATCTATAACTATTCTTGGCTAACAATGCTGCGCCTAAAAGGCATAATGAAAGTATAGGCAAGGTATAGGTAAATGGCTTCTGTAAAGGAAAACAAATGCCTCCATTCTTTATCTCCGTTCATTTTCTGTTAATCCATTGCGGAGACGGAAAATCCCCGGAAAACAAATTCCCACATTGAAAAAATGTTACAAAACTATTTTAATGGAGTTTACATTGTATTAAAAAAACCATTAAAAAGTAGGATTAAAAATTGGGTTATTTCTCTGGAATAATATATAATATAATGTACTTTATTACTTTACCCAGACATCAACTACTTGGGTGACTTTTCAAAACCATTTAAAATACATTGTTGCCTATCGCATGCATGTTTAATACCCTCACTGTATTAGCCTCTACCACTTCTGCTAGGAGGCTGTTCCACTTATCTAATAAAGGAAAATTTTCTTCCATTCTACCTATACCTTTGACCCTCTGGTTTTAGACTATGGCCTCTTGTTCTAACATTTCTCCTTCTTTGAAATAAACTTCTTCTTGTGCTTTGTTAAATCCCTTTAAATATTTAAATGTTTCTATCCCTTCTCTCGTTCTTCTCACTTCCAAGAATGATAGGCGGAGAGTTGCAGAAAGTCTGTTCCAGGAAGACCGAAAGCTTTGAGATGTACCTGGAACCCCCCCCAGGTCACTATATCTTCCATTAGACTCCAGAGGTAGGGGTCCTGAAGATCCCCAGATATCAAAATAGACAAAGCAAGTGACACTTGTGTGGACGTACAATCCATAATTCCATCCTTTTTTCCCGTGTCTCTCGCCGAAAGATCATAATAGGAGGTTGGAAATTCCAAAGAAGAACGCTCACCATGCCCTGGACCTCATTTACATCTTAACAATGGGATTAAAACAATGAACCCAACCTAATAAAACTTTGAAAACCTGTTCTTCATGGCCTGGGGGGCCATAGAGGACAGCTATGGAGATGAGATTAATGTCATGTAAATCCGGTGGGGGGGGTATTTCGGTATATAAGGGGGTAGTTTCAGTTGTAGAGTTGTGTACAGTTCACCTGTTCTGTTACAACCCAACCTCGTTCTTCTCCCGGTTGAAGCGTCTCGGTGGGCTCCTCATCATCATCATCACCATGAGGGCTCTGTTGCTGCTCAGTGCACTCTGTGGACTTTGTCTGTCCTACCCTGTGGAGGTGAGTCCTAGGCTCCAACGTTGCATCCAAACCCCAGGTTCTTTGTCCACTGTCCAGAAACTAACATTTTTTGTCAAATTTCTTGAGTTAACTTTGACTTTATTTCAACAGAAACTGGAGTCCGACAAGGAAAAACCTGCCCCAGAAAGTAAGTTTCTAAGGTTTTTGGATAATATATTTTCTAATAATATTCAAATATGGTCAGTGTGTGAAAAAAAGGTAATATTGTACATTTTGCAGAAAATAATACATATTCTGGGGGAAAAAAAATATTAGCTATATATATATATATATTTTTTTTTTACATTGAAGATATTTAAAAACGTAACATTCTAAAGCTATTTGGGGTTTTTTTGTCCGTTGTATTACTTGTGTATTTTAATATTATTTTGTTCCTGATCCTTGTCGAAAAATGAATTCTAAAATATTTAAGATATTTGCATTTATTTTTTCTTACTCGCTTTTTGTAAAAAAAAAAACCCCACTATTTTCCTCCCCAAATTTTAATCTAAAATTTAATTTTCGGCTGTTGTTTATTAAATGCTTAGTTTTATGTCTTCATCTTTTTCAAATACAATGCATTAGCATGACCTTAAAATATACAGTTTTCAGTAAAATAATAGGGGTTAGGGAAATAGAAAAAAACTCTCTATTTCATTTTCAAAAATAGAAATTTTTTTTTTCTTTTTTTGACATAATCCCAAATTTTCTTGCGTTTGTTCGCTTCTCTGCCTTTTTCTTTCTGTGGATATTTGTGGAGTTGCATCAAATTCACACATTTGTACCTAAATCTTGTGTGTTTGGAGAAAACACATTATAACTTTTTAAATTTGGCACAATTTAATATTAGATGGTTTTGTATTCTAATTTTTGTGTTGTCATTTGTTTAGAATTATTAAACGCTGATCTGTTTCTCGGTAAAAATGTCTCTTCTTCCGTAAAAAAAATTGCAGATAAGACAGAAACGATCGATATTTTCAAACAAATTTATGAAGTCAACAAGAATAACAGTAAGTAGCATTTTAATACCACAAAATAATAATCCCTACATTATTAATCAAAGCTTGTCACTAATGGGAAAATAGACATCCCTTGAATATTTCATTGTTTTGATTTAATACATATTTAATAATTCATGTAAACTGTCGTCTATGGAAATATTAAGTAAGGGACATCTGAGGTTTCACATCAACCCTTCTGTCCTATGTTGTGGTATCTCTACCAGTTCTAAAAGATTGAAAAAATATTTCAAGAGAATGCATACAGTGATATAACCCCCAGCGCTGTATACAGTAATACCCCCAGTGCTGTATACAATATATACACCCCAGCGCTGTATACAGTAATAATAAGCCCCCTGCCCGCGCTGTATTACAGTAATATAAAACCCCCCAGCGCTGTATACAGTAATATAACCCCCAGCACTGTATACAGTAAATATACCCCAGCGCTGTATAATCAGTAATATAACCCCCCAGCGGCTGTATACAGTAAATATAACGCCAGCGGCTGTATACAGTTAAACCCCAGTGCTGTATACAATAATATAACCCCCCAGCGCTGTTAGCAGTAAATATAAACCCCCAAGCGCTGTAATACAGTAATATACTCCCCGTGCTGTAATACAGTAATATAACCCCCAGCACTGTATACAGTAATATAACCCCAGCGCTTGTATACAGTAATATAACCAGCGCTGTATACAGTTAATATTAACGCCCCAGCGGCTGTATTACAGTAATAACCCCCCCAAGCGCTGTATACAGTATATAAACCCCCAGCGCTATTACAGTTATAACCCGCAGCGCTGTATACAGTTAATATAATCGCCCCCAGCGTGTATACAGTAAATATAAGCCCAGCGCTGTAATAGAAGTAATATAACCCGCCAGCGGCTGTATAAGGTATATACCCCAGTGCTGTATAGCAGTAATATAAGCCCCCTAGTCCGTATACAGTAATTATAACCCCAGCGCTGTATAAAGTATATAAGCCGCCCCAGCTCTGTATACAGTAATATAAGCCCCCAGTGCTGTAAACAGTAATATACCCCAGTGCTGTATAGCAGTTGATATAACCCCCAGCGCTGTATACAGTAATATACCCGCCGCCAGTGCT
This sequence comes from Spea multiplicata, assembly GCA_009364415.1. Taxonomy (NCBI): domain Eukaryota; kingdom Metazoa; phylum Chordata; class Amphibia; order Anura; family Pelobatidae; genus Spea; species Spea multiplicata. Next base: position 11,545 of record VKOC01024829.1, on the reverse strand, counting down.
GTCTACAGTAGATAACCCTCAGCGCTGTTATACAGTAATATAACCCCACAGCCACTGTATACAGTAAAATATAACCCCCAGCGCTGTATACAGTAATATAACCCCCAGCGCTGTATACAGTAATAACCCCCAGTCAGGTAAAGAACGTGAAGTAAAAGGTAATAATCTTTTTGTTTAACTTTTGTGTACCCTTTCAGCCGCACTTCCCCCGGGTCACTTCAGCACACACATAGATATTCTTGGCAGACTCGGTCGTCGGACTACTAATTGTGATTTTGGTATCTGCCTATGGCCAAAGTCCTCGGATGGCATTGTATACGTTCCCTACACAATCTCCAGTGACTACAGTAAGTACAATGCACCTAAAACAAGAAATAGACAACAACTAACATATATGGACATATAACATACAGCCGGGCCGTCCACGTGACCCGGAGATCTCACAGAACCTCATTGACCTTCTTTCTCAGACTATAAATAGTTTGGATTTTGCCCCATTCTATGTGCATGGAAGATCTAACCGACCACAAAGAACGCGGTCTTCTTCTCCCTCTAGGTCCTAACGAAAGTTCTCATTATTGTTATTTTTTTTTTCCAAATGTATTCGTTTTGGAAAGTTGATATCTCCACTGTTGAGCTCCCTCAGTAACTTTTAGACAATCGCTTATTATGACCCCAATAAGAGGTGGCTTCCTCATAGACCAAAAGCTGAAATTGCCCCGATGCGGCTCGCTCCTCATGTAAATGGAATTTCTATTTATAACACATTCTATAAATTAATTGTAACACTGTTAATGATAATGATGTTAATGAGCATGTGCTCATCGGTTCATTGCATTGAACGTCTGCAGAACGTTATAGCCGTAGGATAATTCTACTCGCAATGAGCTGGTGATGAGCATCTTCTTTTCTCCCCCCCCCCCAGGACCGATGGACATGGCAGTCTTTAGATCCGTTTTCAATGATTTTGAAGATTCTACCTGCATTCGGTTCATTCCTCGGGAGTCACAGAAGGACTTCTTAAGCTTTGAAGATGTTAGCGGGTACGTTCTAATCTGGAAGCTACAAGCGGGGCTCGGATTCCTTTGGCCATTAATAAACTTTTCATTTTGGCCAAAGAGTGGTTTTGATTATGTCCTTAGACACAAAAACGTCCAACTTTTAAGAACGTAACAGGTCAATCAAATATTTTATTTGTGTTGATGGGTGGCGGCCATATTGGAAGACCCCACTACCTCTTCTGAGTTATCTCCGTTCCTTTACTTCCAGATGCTTCTCTTCCATGGGCGTCACGGGAGGCTCCCAGCTCGTCTCCTTGAAAAGACCCGGATGCATGTGGACAGGAATCGTAACTCACGAGGTCCTACACGCCCTGGGTCTTCATCACGAGCACGTCCGAAAGGACAGAGACCAGTATGTCAGCGTTCAGTGGGACAACATCCAGCCTTGTAAGTGCCGCAAGTATTTAGAATTCTGGATATAAGGTTTCACCTAAATAATTGGGATTTTAATCAAGTTTCCTTTGATTTCTTTTTTTTTTTCAGTTAGCAAGCATAATTTTGTACTAAGTGATACCTACAACATGGGTCTAACAAGCTATGATTATCAGTCCATCATGCATTATTCAAGGTACGTTTCCCATTTTGATTTGATTAAAAAGATAATAATAATAATAATATAAAATAATAATGCTGTAACCCAAGGACAGGACCCTGGAAAATATTAAATGAAGCATTGACAACATTTTTTTATTTCATTTAAGATTTAAAATTGATTAAAAAAAATTAAAAAGTAAAATGTTTATATTTTTTATTTATTTATTTATTATTATTTAGTGTAATGAACTATAAAATGGCAGATCCGCCTCGAGAATCAAGGAATGATACTAAGAATCCTCCAACGCGCTATAACACCCTTTATTTCTCCAACAGGACCGCTTTCTCAGTTGACGGCAATCTCCCAACCCTAGTTGCTATTCCTGATAACAGCATTGAGTTTGGGCAACGGATTGCCATGACCAGTTTGGACTACGAAAAAATTAATAAACTGTATCAGTGCTGTAAGTATTTTATCAGCAATCTCAGCGTATTCTTGGCCTCTCGCTATACAAACCATTGGAATCCCCAATAAGTTTACAAAGTAAAAGATTTGGCACTTTTTTTTTCAATTCAAGGCAGTTCTGTGCAGTTTTTTTGTGTTGTTCGTATCTGGGTTTGATCATCTCTTCTCCATCATCCCTCTAACAGCTCAGAAAGTGACCACCACTCGACCAACCACCACTCAACCAACTACCACCAAAACCACAACAAAATCTACCACGACAACCACAAGAACCACAACCACAAGAACCACGACAACCACAACAGCAAAGCAGCCTATCTTGAAACAAGCAATCAGCAATGGTAAGTATTATTTTGTATTATTTTATAAATTCCTTTTCTCCTGAACCCATAAACCAGAAAGAAAACCAATGTGCAGCCTAGAATCAGATCTTGGGACCATTTGGCCCCCCGTCTAGTCTGCCCGCTGTACAGACTCAGACCTTAATCAGCCGTTGGTCTCGTCTTAGATTCAGGAGCCGTATATGCCTGTCCCATGCGTGTTTAAATCCCCCCGCTGGGAGGCTGTTCCACTTGCCTACTACTCCCAAAGTGAGTGTCCACTGGTGATCTGGACCTCCACCATTTCTCTACGCACAAACTTGCCGTCAGTGATGGTCTGTTTAGTAACGGCTTACTAACCTCTTTAGACGAATTCATGAGTTATAGCATCAGTAAAGCTTGAAATGTTCATTATTTTTGAAGGCTGCGGAGGAATATTCACTGCGCCATCAGGAGTCATCGTGTCGCCCAATTACCCCAATATTTACCCCAACAACATGGAGTGCATGTGGAACATCACCAGCCCCTTGAAGGTAAGGATAAGAGAGAGAGAGAGAGAGAGTATAGATGACATTAAAAGAAATACCTCTGGGGCATTCTTGGTTCCCAATAGGGGCAATACTTTTTGCCTGGTGGTCCCGGACTAGCATACCTTCTGTAGCACTGGTACAGGTAATATGAGAACCTATCATACCTGGGGAGTCTCCAAATGAGCCGACCCCGAGACTCTGGAAATATTAACCCTTCAAGAGGCCATCAAGAAGATTGCCAAATATGTTAACATTGAACCTGATAGGACCCGAAAAACTCGACTGTCCCAGCAAATTTGGGGCCGTTGGCAACTATTTGTTAGCCAAATGACGCTAGCACTGGCCTTCATGGTAACCATGCTTAATTGAGCCGCCTGCATTCAAGCAGGGATCTCAACCACGACATACTGGGAGCAAAAGCACCAACTGGGAGTCTTATATATAATCACAGCAGGGGGTAATAGGAAGGAGTCGGCTCCAGACTGTGTGAGCCCGAGACTGGGGCAAAAACCCTGAGACTCAGGGGTCAGTCCTGAATGTTCCCAGGTATGGCATCCAATGTATAATCTCATGCCTCTTTTTTTTTGTTTTTTTCAGATTACAATCACTTTCACGAATTTCGATATCGAGGAAATGCCGACGTGTCTGTGGGACTCTGTGACCATCTATAACGGTCCCACCCTGACCAGCACCGATCTGTTTGACAGATACTGCGGGAAGAAGCTGCCTCCCGTAATCACCAGCTACGCCAATGCTCTTGTGATTGTTATGAAAACCGACGCACACGTGGGGGGAAGAGGGTTCAGGCTGCTTTACCAAACAGGTAAGAACACAACGTCAATTCTATTTTCTTTGGGGGGGGGGGTTTGTGGAATTTTGACATATTTCATGGAAATTATACCCAAAATAAATGGTTTGATGGCTCATCACAGATGCGCTGCTAAAATAGAAATATATTTTTCCTGTAATTGTAATATTCTATATGTCTAGGATATATTTAAAAGGGTTCAGCTGTATGCATAGAACATATTATTCTATAAATATATCCAATAAGTTATTTATTTTTAAATATATTTTTTATTTTTTTCCCCCCCCATCATTGTTATTTATTATTATTATTTTTAGCATTGTTATTTATTTCTCTTTCAGGGTGAAATAAAGAAATAATGTGACATCGTTCCACCAGCGTGTTAAAAAAAAAAAAAATAGTTTGCTGAAATTTTTAAAAAAATAGAATGTTAGCAGGAAATTGTAAAAAGAATGTCAGGTGGCTCATTCCTGTGGAAGATATCTGGGATTTATATGTGGAAAAAAATTAAAACTTCTTTCCATTGCACAATGAATAAGACAAATTATCAGGAACATTCCATTGATAAAAATGTTTTTTTTTAATGTCCACTGGAGGCCCTTTGAACCAATTCCAGATCTCCTAAGGGCCTTTGTATTATATCAATGTAAAATTTGTGTAAATGTGTTGTGGTTTTTTTTTTTGTTTTTTTTTTTGCTGGTACATGTTTGGTAAATTTTTGTGGCGGGTTTTTTTTTTTTTTACTTTTGTATATATGCTACCAGATATTTTCCAGAAAAAAAAGTGTTACTTGTCTTTAAAACTGAATGTATCCTGGATTTATAAGATAAACAAAACAAGCAAAAAAATACGTTGTACAATAAAATGAACACAATGTACCCCAGTTGTCATGTTTTTTTTTATGTTATAAGTATTCTTTTTTGGGGAAGGAAATGTTCAGGAAAGTCACTAACCTCTCAACATTCTACGATTAGTATTTCTTCTGTGCCCCCCACACCCCAATAAGAACACATGCATATACTAACACGCAAACACCCACACCATTACACACATACACACACCTTTCCCTTGAACCACTAACCCTAGGCTCGACCCTGACCTTTAAACACCGTACACCAGGGCAGGACTGGGGAGGAAATGGCCTTGGCACTTTACACAAACCCACACACATTCATGCTAACACCCATAGTCAGATTAAGGAGCCTGGGGCCCATAAGCACCAAAAGGGGGCCCCTTTTTTTCTTGTACCCTACTTTTTTTCCACGGCCACAAAATTATAAATATAATTCATCAAACTTCATACCTAAGACTTATAATACAGGAGTCTCAAATAATTGCAAGTCTTAATGCTATTAAAGGGTTAATATTATAAGAGTCTCAGGGTGAGCTCATTTAGAAAGTTTAGAGGTATTATAATGTAATATGTCATGAATCACAGGGGTGGAAAAAGTAGGCACTTAAGCTCCTTGAAAACTGACCTAGACTTGCTATCGGCCACGGGGACAAGCATTTAATAAATTAAATCCAAACTAAGAAGCCGCTTGAATAAACCAGTTTTTATTAAGGACAAATTTATATAAAGCAGACAGAAAAAGGGTACATGAAGGTGACGAGGTGTAGCTAACAAGCTGTTTGATCCATTCAAAAAATAGTTGTTTTTTTTTGTATTTTATTTTGTTTAAATGTCTCAGTATTTTTTCTCCCTGCTATACAGCACAATGAAGAAATAAGAATTTAAGTCTGAACCAAGGGTGCAACCACTAATCATTTTTAGTACATAGTTTAACAGGGGGCGTGAGTACAAGGAGAGAGAGAGAGAGAGAGAGGGCAGCCCCACGCAAAATTAATTTATTTCATTCAAAAAATTGTGAGCTACAGGGAGTTCACTCCCTATTTTACATTTTGAGCATAAAGCATTGAGAAAAACCTGGTTTTATATCATTTTGTCCCAATAAACTCCCTTTATCTGCAGACCTGGAGCCGCCGTTGCTGTCAGTCATGTGACATTTTCGGTGACTTTCCTGGCTCAAACACCACACTGAGCTGATGCTTTATGGCAATGCTAATGAAGTCCGACCCTCTATAGACTTTCATTAGTCAAAGTGACAGTCTGGGGGAAAAAGACTGAGACAGTCTATTGTTTAACACGGGTAGTATGAGTATGAGGAGTCGGGGTATGTGCCTAGTAGATTGGGGCTCAGATAACAGAGTGAGAAGAAGAAGATTTGGAGGATTCATTCAAGGAGAAATCCCACCAACATTTTTCATTACAAGTCAGATTAAAAATTGTATTATCCATTATTTTTGGGCAGATGCATTTTAGTCATTTGTCCTCGCTCTGCTATATGAGCCCCAATCTACTAGACAAACACCCAGACTCCTTATCATACTATTTGTAGCAATGGAATTGCTCTCTCTTAATCACCTAGTAGGACACTGTGAGTAATGAAAGTCTATTGAAGACCAGACTTCATTAGCATTGCCATAAAGCATCAGCTCAGTGTGGTGTTTGAGCCAGGAAAGTCACCCAAAATAATCACATGACCGACAGCAACGGCGCCTCAGGTCAGCAGATAAGGGAGTTTATTGGAACAAAATGAGATAAAACCAGGTTTTCTTCAATGCCGACTGACATTATTATCTAACAAGAAAGATATTTTTCCTTTGCCTATAACTCAGCCCAATTGATAGCCATTGACTTATTTGTGGTGGCTAGTGTGGTGATTGCAGAATTATTGAGCCGACATACATGAACAAAGACCATGCCTGAGAACTTTCTAGTCCTGACCCGGAGTCTCTGGATGAAGTGATGCTTCCCTGGGTCTCCGGGTCACTCATGTCTGTTTCCGAGGTAGGGAAAGGCTTTTAGCTACTCCAACTCTATGCCTAATTCCCTTCCCTATTTCCCTCCCACTCCCAACCCATTCAATACTATCTGCAGCTAGCCCTGCCCCCTCTGGAAGCCACTCCCTCAGAAGTAGAAGAGCTCCGTGTAGCTTGTTCCTATGTATGAAATCTAATAAAGTTTGAGTTGTGAAAAAAAATAATGAGAGTGTGCGCTGCAATCCATGGAGATGGTTAGCGCCAAATACTTATTAGATGAGGTTAATAGACAGAGCGGCCATCTATGAGACCCGTTTATCTGGCTGAATCCCTCTATCCGCCATTAGTGATTGCACCTGTGGTTAGCATTAGATTTCCGCAATGAAGCCCTCAGTCCGGTGCCCTTCAGTCTCAAAGAGGAGAACCGGGTCTCTCTACTTCAGGTCTCTGACTTCTGAGCCGTAGTTGCGATCGAGACAGGACCCGCAGGCCGCCTTTACAGAGCACCTTGTAGAAACCTGACGTGAAGTCCTCGCAGTTCAGAAGTTCTGCTGACCTGGAGTTGGCCTGGAAAGGCTGGGGGGGATAACAAAATGGTTAAAATAATTAAAATACGTCAAAGGGTTAAATAAGTTGGAAAAGGGTTAGTGATAAAAACGAGTCGGCATAACAAAGTTAGAAAGTGATGGGTGTTATGAGAAAATTCTGCTTTACAGGAAGGGTAGTGGATACCGGTAATAGACTTCCAGTGAAAGCAGTATAGACAAAAACAATTCATCACACATTTAACAGCATGACACAAAATTCAAATAAACAGAGGATAAAATTATCATTGGGGAGGAAACTCTCGTAAATTAATTTACTTTTTTTTTTTTTTTAAATTACACAAACCCTCTGCTACTCCAATTCCTAAACGAGTCATAAAACATCAGTCTTTAGTGTGTAACAAAATACTCTGAAATAGCAAATCTTTTCTCTTAATGTTCTAGTTGCAGCTAAATGCAGGGGAAATAAATAATATAATAATAATAATTAATAATAATAATAATAATAATCTTGGACAGGTGGCACTACTGCTTTCATAATGTTTACGAATGATCACCAATACATTCCATAAAGGGTATAGGTGCTGGAAAGGGAATATCTAAGTGGCAATTTAGGTAATTATTCTGACCTATCAGCCACTGGCCCACAAGGCTAGTCCTGTAGGGGACCCTCAAGGCTTTGCACATGGCCACCACCCTTAAGCACCTATGGACTCTACTTCAGAACATCATTGGACAAAATATTGTTCAACCCTCCAGCTTATGACACTAAACGACGCTTAGTTGGAGACACAGATGCGTTAGTGCACTGACTTGTCAAGTATTATTACATAAGCTGGTTTCCAGGGGGAATTATACACACAAGGGACCTATTAAATGTCATATTAAAGTACAGGTGTAGAATGGTAGGAAGGTCATGCTTGGTGGTGCTTAAAACCTCAAATCTAAAATCTGCACCACATAAAATGCTGACACCAACCCAAAAAAACCCACTATAACCTTTATGGTGCTTCTGAGACTAAGCAATTCAAACTCAATAATACCGACAAAATCCACACAGTTCTATGAAGACTCTGGGAAAAACAGTCGGCATTGACCCACTTAAAGAAATAATTGACCCACTTAAAGAAATAATTTCTGACCATGAGTAGTGACCTACAATATGAGCAGAGTTCCACATCATGAATATACAGAGCGAACCAATAGAACCCTTCAAAGCCAACTCCAGAAATACCATCATCAACGTAACAATTAAAATACAGACTCAACAATAGAAGGACTAGACCTCGATATAAATACTGCCCCAAAATCATGAAGAAGACTCTCCAAGAATGATACAGAACTGATAAAAGCTTATTGAGAATAGACTATAAATATGCAGAGTACACTTGAGGATGTATCAATAAAAATGATTTACATGCATAATTAATTCCAGCTGTGGTGAACATTCTAAATATGGAGCAATCATCAAATGGAAATCAATGGAATGATGTTCCTGATTTCTCCAGATTTTGTCCTAAAAACACTAAAAGGTGAGCAGTATGGATTTTAGTCTGAATGGCCACAGATTTTTATTCTGTCCCGCAAAAAAAAATTGTTACAAAAACTTCCCTCAAATGCCCCATTACCTGATACTCTGCTCTCCAGGGCTGGGTATTACTCCAGTTTTCCTCCTGATAATGAAGTTTCCTTTCTCCTGGGATCAGGATGGTGACCTCTGAGGCTTCAAGGCTCTTGTCCTGTCCTCCTCCTGGAATCTTGAGTCTTCCAGTTACCTCTTCCATATTGATTCCCTCTTGTCCTGGTTCTTGAATTCTCTTGGTTTCACTCAAACTCATCATCTCATCTTCTCCTGGGACTTGGACTCTTCTCTTTACCTCTTCCAGGCTCCTCTCCTGCTCTTGCAGCTGGACTCCCCTCCTTATCTCTTTCAGACTCCTCTCTTCTTCCCTTTGCTCTTTGATACCTCTGTTCATGCCCCCATTTTTGTCCCCCTCTGTCTTCCATGGGAACCTCTCTTCTATCAGTTTTCTCACCCCCTCTTGTTCAGGATACCGCAGGTACCTAGTGTCAGCATCCTCCTCCTGCCCCTGTATTACATCCCTACCCTCTGGAGCCCCCTGCTGGACGTCTAAGTAGTTGTCCCCACTCACCTCCCTCCTCCATAGGTAAGGTGAGCGTCGGACTCCTATCAAAAGTCCTGAAGCTCTACCCACTGTATGGTACCTGGGGCTTGCAGAATGTTTATACCAAGATGTACCTTGCTGGGGGGCAACTAGGAGAAGAGAGCCAAGAAACCACCACCCAGCATTGGGCAGGAGACATCCCATCTTAGATCACAATCTTCAGGGGTCCCAAGTGAGACAAGTTGAGTGGTCAGTGCAATGATGGATGAGAAGTGCAAGTAGTGATGCCTACTAGTCAGGGCTCCTGGATGAGGTTCTCAGGAGAAGGAACTGATGCTCTGTATGAGACAGAGAGACCAGAAGCTGACAGGTTGCTCCTCTAAGTGCAGCTCTCCCCAGTGTTCTGTGTTACTGAGACCCCTCTCCCCTTCTATATAAAGGGGACCTGGGAGGAGGGAGAAGCAGGAGTCATCATCAATGCATCATTTCCAACAGACTCATCCTACAGGGGAATAGGAGGTGGGGACTGCCTCATGGTGTGTGTTTTATATGGGGGGCTTGGAGTCAGTGCACCAGCTGGAGGCTTATTATATTATTATATATTATATTTAAAATTATATATTATTATTATTATATATTATGCTTTATACCGGCCAGAATGTGTGTATTGTGTTTGGGATACAATGTATATGTAACAGCCACAATGTGTTTAATACGCAAACATTAACATTAACCCATGTACGATATGCCTGGAAATGCATCAGAGCCATGCGCTGAGAGGGTTAAACAAGTTACTAAAGTCATGCTTTCTATTATGAAGTATGATTTCTTTACGTATTAGCACTTTTTCATATTTTAATAAGTTCGCCCCAGTAATGAAGTTTTGCTTTACTGAGAGGGTGGTAGATAAGTGGAACTGTCTCCCAGCAGAGGCTAATGCAATTTAAGCCTGCATGGGACAAGCATATAGCTATCCTGAATCTAAGACTCCACTAAGGATTACCTGTCAGACTGTGAAGATTTATAGGAAAAGTAGTAGATGCATAGATTAGCCTTCCGGGTGAATAGGCTTATATATATATATACAGCCATAAAGATTGGTTTAGCTGAATGTATTCTTAAGTATTAAACTATCCAATAAAACAGGTTTTGATCCTTTGGGGGGGATGAGGCGTTAGCTCTCCAGGGCTACGTTGTCTAAACGCTGTGTGGGTTAATAATAGGCTGTAATAATTCTATTTAACGCGGGGCAATAGAAATGATTAAAAATCCCGTACACCAGATTAGGGGAGATTGCGTGAAGTTATGAGAGAGAAGGAGGTCGAGCGTCTGGACGAAGTTCTTGACACTGATTCGTCACCGTGATGGATGTAATGGAAGCTTCTCGGGCGGCGCGTTATTGTATGAGGAGTACAGGCCTTCTGGGTAGAATTCTGGATTTTATTAACGTTCTGGATCTTTTTCTTTTCGCAGAGTCTTGGGGTGCAGAAGATATTTTTCGTTATTGGAGACTTAAATCCACAGATTATCTTGGAATTTGTCTCGAATGGTTAGCATTGGTTACTTATTTCTTTAGGGGTCCCCTAAAAAAGCATTAATGGTCCTACTTTTCGGTAATATGCATATCGGAGCCCTTCCATTTGCAATTATCTAGAGCCAGGGGAGGACTGGAAGTTGTTTGCCCAGGGGCAGCGTGGCACCGCAGCCCCCACCATTGGTACGTACACACTTGCTCTAACCCCACCATTCGTACAAACCCATTCCCTCAAACCCCATCATTCGCACACACACTCGCTCTAACCCCACCATTCAAACACACACACTCGCTCAAACCCATCATTCGCACACACACTCGCTCTAACCCCATCATTCACACACACACTCGCTCTAACCCATCATTCGCTATAGACACACCGCTTTCAACCCCAATTATTCAAATACCGCTTTCTAACCTCATCATCAGACACACACACACCGCCTTCAACCCCCACCATTCAACACACACCGCTCTAACCCCACTATTCATACACCCTACACCGCTTCTAACCCAACTTCATTCTCAGCACCACACACCTGTTGGATCAGCCCCTGACATTTGCCCCCGCGGGCTATGCCTCTGAGCTGGATTCCCACAATAAAAGACAGTTCAGCTTGTATACCGGTCCTGGTGGAAACAATAACTTGTCATTATTACAGATACACTAAATTGAGTCACCTGCATTCAAGCAGGGATATCAGCTGTAACATACTGGGAGCAAAAGCACCACCTAGGAGTCTTATATTCGATCACAGCGGGGAGAATAGGAAAGAGTCAGCTCCAGACTGTGTGACC
>VKOC01024828.1:0-38709 GCA_009364415.1 Spea multiplicata | reverse complement strand
GTATTTAAACTTTGCATGTCCGAATGCTTTGGCCATTGTCATCAATGTGCATTGTGCATAACCTTTCGTTTAGAACACCCTCGCTGACTGCAGGAATACATTTAGAGGTTGATGGAACTATGTGTCAGTGTAAACCTAATGCTCATTGTACAGTGATAGGGTATGTGCTCACAGTTTATCAATACATTACATTCTGGAAGGCTGGCTGCCGTTATAGCTGAATGATTCCCTATTTAAACCATAAAATAAAAAATCAACAGTATTTGTAGGAATCTCTATACATTTCTTTGATACAGCCAGGGCAATGTGGGGACCTTTAAGACCAGAGGGCAAGCTCAGCCAATTATATTGGTTTAATGCATGTTTGACAACCAACACACACACCATAGAGCCCTGTCCAACGTACATTTCCCACGGGCATTAGCATAGGTGAGCAGAAAAGATCCAGACATTGTAAGCAATATGGTAAGTAATATATACACGTTAGGATGAGGCAGAACTTGCCAAAATTTGGGGTACTTTGATGTAGTGGTGGGATAGGTGGGATGGAATCCCCAAAATATATGCTTCAGATTGGTGCTTTTACATAGTAGTTGCTGGGTGTGCGCTGATTCCTTGCTTTGTTGTAGAAAGCTACAGCTACACAATACATAACGTTACACTGCAAATTGTCACCCAGGCTACACATACCAAGGGATCAGTGGAGTAGGTAAATGTAACGCCTCCTCAACTCGGCTTTGTTGGCTCACAGCGAAATTCATAACAAGCGAACGTTGTCAGGTTGGACGCAAGCAGGCTGCTAAAATGACGGAAATGCTTCTCAACAAAATCCAGGTAATTGTCCATTGATACCACTAATTACTGCAATTAAAATACACAGTCTTCTAATCTGTCATTATTTTATTTAACAGAGAAAAAGCCTCCGATTTCACCGGATCACTACCAATATAAAACATGTGTGTGGGATGCTGCTTAGCTTGAAAAGGTACTGATAGGTGGCAGGAACACAGAGGGACTCTCTGAAAATTCTCTTACGCGTAAACTGTGATCAGTACTTTGATAAACACTCAGAATGAATGATTATCTTTAATAGCTCATAGCAATAGCTCATAGTCCTCTTAATGCCATCTTAATACATTTAGCTTCTACCCACTTAATGCACGGAGAAATAACCATCATGAACAATAATATAAAAATGACCACCTGTATTCTTTACAATTTATTTATAAATCTGCAGCCTATTCAGTACCACTGTTACAAAAGGGGTTGAATAAAAAATTACCACCTAAACAAAAAATGACCATATTATGTAGACTGTAAGCTTGTTTGAACCTCACCTGTTTTTTCTGTAAGTCTAACTGTTATTCTAGATATTACTTGTCCCGTTTACCTGTTGTACTGCGCTACAGAATATGATGGCACTATAAAACAATAAATAATAATAATATACAAAACTGACTAAAGCATAATAAACTTGTTTCTGTTTTCTGGTACCATTAATGACCACATGCCTTAAAGTCTTCTAATCTAATATTGACACATACCTTATCTTCCTCTGTAGGTATATAGGACGGAATGCAGTGGTGGAGTGGGCATTATTTCACTTGCAAATGCAGATCCACAGTAGAAGCGATCTTCTCTTTAACATTAGCAGCTTTTCAAAAAATAATATGGTTAGTATTATAAAAAAATGAGTTTTTAGATATACGCACGTAAGAGCAAGTGAGAGCCCCGACCCCGGATCATGTTGCATACATTCTAAAGGGGTAAAGAATGAATTGTCCTTGCGGTGACTTTGGTCATAAAAGTCAGATACCTGGTCACCTCCTAAGGGGTAAAGAATGAATTGTCCTTGCTGTGACTTTGGTCATAAAAGTCAGATACCTGGTCACCTAGCTGTCGCTCAGCATTGTGTAGGCTTGGGTTTTTGGCTTGTATCCTAAATATGAATTATGTTAAATAGTAACATACTTACTAATAACTGGTATCAGAGAACTCTCGCAGAGTCTCAGAACCAAACGTTATTGAGGTGCCCCTTCTTAAGCAGCTCAGTTTAATTATAAGCATTCCACCTAATCTGTGCATCCTGACAAGAAATGGCTTTCATGGGTCGGTCATTAGAACCATTTGGTTCACTATGATGGAATCTTCCTTTGGACAATGAAAAGGTTGGTATTTGTAGAGGATCAGTGTCAAGTTATTTATACAGTATTCAGTTAGGATCATGGGGGGCAGTTTGTCACTTGCTAAGATCATCCCAAAAACAAAGAATATGACCATTCTAAAAATCATTATTTTTCACTGTTATGTCCCATGTTATGATGCAGGGTATATTTACCCTCTCTAGTACATCAGCCATCACCAAACATCTGCTGGAGTTGAAGCTGGGGGTGATAAAGCAAATATCTAGACACTAAAACTCTATCCTTACGTCATTTTGTTTAGTTCACTGATCCTTAAGATTAATATGGACATTACTATGTAGATTGTACAGCACTGCAGTATATGATGGTGCTATATACAACCATAAATAATATCAATGTAGATCCATTATATAGATCACACAGGTTATTACGTTTCCCAGAATGTTTTGGTATTTTAATATAATAATCTCCACATGTAAGAAGATATGGGCCTTAATGATGACTTATTGATTGCCAAATGCAAAACAGAGTCAACACTGCAATTCACAGTATGTATCATGAACCTTCGAATTCTGCTACACAGCGACCTTTACGTGATCCCCTTTCCAAGAACATTATGTGAAAATTCACTTACATTCCATTAGTGCCATTATATTGTAAGCTTTATATGAAACATTATTTCCTGGGAGCAAAGGAAGATCATTTTAGGAATAATTTAATCCTAAATGATGCACAGAGGGGCAAGAGATTTGTGCATCTTGAGAACATCTAACCTTGAAAAGAGATGTGTTGGTGGGCACTTTACTACATGCTTTAAGGACTAAAGGAAGAAAGCGTGCATTCCTTTTTAGTTTACATACCCGTTTAATTGTCCAGAATTAAAGGAAGAGTGATGTAATTTTTAAATAGCTATAATTAAAATATAATAGTCATCTCCCCATGCTCTGGAGAGCACAGTTTCACTATCCATTCCTGCTTGATATTCTTTAGGTTGCGTCATTGGCATGGGTGGCTACCAACACAGATACATTTGAGGAGAAAGCATTGCGATGTTGACCCAGTATTCCTGCCAGTATAGTGAGGATCAATGAGTTAAGCATTGTTTGCACAATTTATACAATATAGATAGATAAAGAATGTTATCTTATGCTTCCAAAGTTCTTACATGTCTGCTGTGGGAAAGCATTACTTACAATATTATTACTTACTATCATTATTAATACAGTAAAATAAAATATCCTAATGCCAGCATTGTTTTTATCATAGAGGAAGGACTTTGAAAAGTTAAAAAGCCTGTTGTCTGTTCCTCCGAAGCAGAGATCGCAACCGGTTCTCAGACAGGTACAATCCATCATTTGTTTGCCTTGTTAATATTGATTTATCATTATCAATAGAGGAAATTCACTTGTGGACTGTTTTAATGGCTCATTCAAAGCCATCTGTGCTTCAATTGAAGCTGCTAAATTCAATACACTGTACTACCCATCTCCCGACTGCCACACCGAGGCTCCTTCAACAAACAGTGTGCAGTAGACACAAGATTGAATTACATATGGCTTTATTAATATGCTAAGCTTCTCTAAATCTATAACAACGTCTTATAGGTTTTATGGAGTCCTTGGCTCCATCTAATCCAGGGGTGTCAAACTCAAGGCCTTGAGGGCCAAAAAGGCCACATTTATAGAGTATCACTGGATGGGCATTGGCAGCTCAATCAAAATGATTTAAAGTTACTAAATAACTTGTGTTGAAAAGAATTCACCTAAATACTGGTTTGTTTGTGCTTCTTGGAGTCTGAAGGCTCAACATCATTGATAATCTATGGATAAAGTTTATGGAAAAGAACCACCTTTAATAGTATAATAAGGGTGAATAATATAAATCACATATTCATTGGCATGATCAATTATCTTACTAAGAAAAAGAAATGAAATACTTTATTCTTCTTTTAAAGATTCAGTTATGTTTAAGGCAGAACAGGGCATTTCAGAGTCTTCGAGAGAAAACCCAACTGGAACTTTGTCAGCATATAATCTATCAACTGTAAGTAATGCTTGCTGAGTCTCTTTGGTCTTAATAGGGCTACAAGTATGCCGTTAGTTTAACAGAACAGTAATATTAACACTTTTATCCAGTTTATCTCGTTGGTCCCTTTCTGTGCCTTACTGTAGATTATTACTCTTTCTCTGTACTTTGTCCTAGGCCAGTAGCCCATCTCTGAAGGTTTCTGATTAGAATTGATGCCTTCCCCACCCTACGTTATGACTCTGTACTCATCATTAGTCTTTTTCAGTAGCTGGCTGCAGGTTGTTCAGCTCGCTCTACGTTATTAATACTTGTCTGTAAAAATACATTTATTTTGTTTTGATTCCTTGTTTTTCTGATGTCTTTCTAGGTATGAAACAAAAACCCTAGTTATAAAACAAGGACATGTGCCATGTGAATGCTACATAATTCTGTCTGGAAATTTAAATGCAACCACAGAAGACATGAATGTCAGGAAACAAAGTGTATTTTCAAATACATTATATGAAGTTGAAGAAGGGGACTTTTTAGGGGTAAATATCATGATGAGGTATAATGCATATACCTAGTCTTAGTAATGCTTCTTAGATTAGATAATTAGATAATTTCCTTCCTAACATCCCCCTTAATAAATCTCTCAGTAGCTTGTCTGTGTTGGTAGGGAAGTACTAAGTTTTCACTACCAAATAGAATTGACAAATGTATGAATGTCTGCTTCACTTTAATTGACCGAAACACTCAGCAGAACTAGATATCCAATAAATCATTGGGATGGTTTAATTAGGTATGATCATAAATATACATCTGCAAAGACATTAGTGGACTTTTACTTAGGGGAGGAATGTTTTCTAGTTCTTTTCAAATCTCCAGGGTTTATATGTTCTCTATGTTCTATAATGTTTAGCACATAGCTCTCTCCCTGATCAAACTTTAGGGCATTTCCCCCGGGCGAATCGCAAATGGCAGCAAAAGGGACCCATTTCAAATAGTAAGCTGGTGTGTAGAGATTGTCTACTAAAGCATCCCTAACCATTAATAGGTCTCTTTCGTTTTATGTGGGCCTATCATCTGTAGATGAAATTGAAAGTCATTTTACATAGGATCAAAATACTCCCCGTGGCCCTTTACAGTCATTGTGGCCCCATTGCAAGTATGGGACAAAGAGTTTGGAGGAGCATGGGCTGAGTTGAGGCGGTGGAGCCCAGTGTTTAGATTTGTACTGGGCCCCAAGATTTCTGACTGTGTCCTCGGTGCTGACCACTTTAACGATGGAGAGGTGAGGAAGGCACATCAGTTTTGTATTGAATATAAATCTCCTCCGATTTGAGGCTTAACCCATTAGGCTCCAGGGAAAAACCCCGGAAGTTCTCAGGTATAACTGGTATATTTGCTGGAACTATAAGACCAACGTCATCTCTAAAAATGACTCCTGTGCTCCACACGGGGCACCTCAATGTCCAGTGACAGGTTTTTACAAAAAATGCAATACTTAAAAAACTTGCTGTTAAACCCTTAATATTTGTTCGTACGACACAGAAAGATTAGACTTTCAGGATGATTTTTCAAGGAAAGTTTCTTTCTTTTATGTATTTATTTTTTTGGCAGGAGATCGGCCTTATCACAAACAAGAGACCAGTCTCTTTTGTATGTAACTCCGATGTGGAACTTTTAGTCATCGATAAAGAGGTAATCACAATGGGAAAAAATACTAACATTTCAACAATGCATTTGCTGCTTATAGCAACAAAAAGTGGTAACAGGACAAAAGCACCAAGAAAAATGGGCCCAAAATGAATAAAAGTATTACAGTAATGACTTACAAATCGCATCCCCTCGACTTCAACTAACAAATATTTCACTCACAAGCACCAAATTGAAAGTAAATTGAAGTTCGGGCAGAGTTTGTCACAAGATTTAAGGAAAACTTTTGAACCCACTACTAAATAAAAAGGCCAGTGAATAACTTCAATTATAACAATCCATCCACGGATGTAAGGAACAATACGGTTAAAGCAAATAATGCACCACACATTTATAAGGGTGTCTTGATGGGCCACCTAGTTTGTTCCTACTATGATCATTTTTGTTTCCATGCTGCATCATATTTTTATAAATGAAAAAATACAGAGAATGTTGACTGTTCTACGTGTATTTTGACATACTAGCATCAAAAAACAATAAGGAATTTTATCTGATGACGTTGCAACACAAATGATCTCCTAGCCTGTTTGTCTCAGAACAAAACCTTTAATTATTATAATTATTTTTATTTTTGCACTACTATTAATGCGCCCACATCCATCCAAAAGACCAAAGGAGCTTTTTTTTTTTTTTAAACACCATGTTTATTTTGTAGGTGCAGTATCTCTTTAAGGAATAAGTGCTTTATCAGTTCCAGTATAGAATTCCCCTTAGAATCCTATTTATTGCTTGTATCCTGCAAAAACAACAAATATGGATGCTTATGTGAATGTTTTGACCGCAAATATAATTGCAAGATATATAGCAACAGCTGCTGGTTATAATGGTATTCTTGGCACAAAATGCATAAAGAATTATTCCTACAGTCCAGGTATGGCCAAGCAAAAAAGAACAAGTACAGTTTAGGTAATGCGTACATCCCATCAGCTATTCCTTCTAATTTTAGAAGGCAATTGGTGTAAAAATCGACTAATAAAGACACTCATAATGTTAAATCCGACAAGTGCCTCTTAGTATGTTTTTTTCCCTAAATGTCTCAAAAAAATACAAACATTTTTTTGTATTTTGTGGTTTTGAAATTTGTGAGATGTAGATTTTCATCTTTAGAATTTTTTCTGCCTTCCCTTTCTTTTTAGACAAAACAGATAAAACATAGGAATACAATTTATCAGGAATATTTTAGTGTAAGTGTATCTTTTAGGATATCCTACGAATATATCCCGGAGCTTCCTCCCATCCTCTAGGAACTCTGTAGTAAGTGACGATGTTTGCACGCTGAGCACTTTAACAGCAAGCAGCGCCACTTAGTGAGTGTGCGTGGTAAACCGCTTCATGGCTTAACTGTTACTTCTAGATGCTTCCATTTCACAATAATAGCACTTACAGTGGACTGGGGCAGATCTAGCAGAACAGGGGATCTTATGACCCCGTAAGACCCCGTTCTTCTCCTAATGTTTTTTTATGGAGATGGCTGCCTATGTGTTTGGTTTTATACACCTGTAACCAATGGCTGTGCCTGAAACACCTAAGCTCAATAATTAGGACGGGTGTCCATAGCGTAGTAATGCACTATGACAGTTTTACTACCATATTAACAAACAAAGAGCTTTTGGTCTATACAAATAATTTGTTGCTCAATTGTTGATTAGCCAAAATATATATCCAGCCCATACCGGCACTGCTACTCCACGACTCCAGGTCTGTTTCTCCAATTTCCGGACAAAGGAGTAACATTTTCTGACCCACTCCTGTCCGGTCTGGGGCTAGACCCAAGCCTTGAATGAAACTACACACCCCAGATCAGGGAGAGCTCTTAGTACCATAACCTGGGCATGGGAATTAACATGGCTTAAATTGTCAAATAATACAATTCCACTTTAAAATGGAGTTCTATTTCTGTAATGATGTTGGTAATTGAACCTATTTCCCAAAGCAGAAACCACAGCAATTACTTATAATTTAGTGCCAATGAATAGCACCAGCCTGGAGTGCATGTCTTTGCCAGACTGGATGTGTGGTGAACATTTGGCTCCTTGATTCCAGGGTCAATAATGCAGTTATGCACCAGAGCTTTTATTTTCTTCCTCTTAAATGTAAAAAGGGCAGTAACACAGCCACGCTAATCCATCTGCAGGTTATAACCTGACAGAAAGATTTATAATCATTAATCAACCCGTATTTGAAAAATGTCATATTTCCAGAAAGTTTGTAAGGAGAATATAATAGGGTCTGATGAGGACATTGATATACTACGGTAGCAAAGAGAAAGAGAACGTGTACAGATATTACAAGCCGGCTCTGAGAATGGGCATGCAGGTAGTGGCCCTATTCCTGGAGCCCAGAGATCAACACCCATTGGGACCTCTGCCAGTTACAAATATCCGGCACCCCAACTCCCCTATGTACATAAACATTGCAATGTCCTATCACAGCCATATTTATTCCTAGTAAGGTTTGCTGAGGAATATTTTTATTTTCAGACAATTCTAGCAGGTACGTCACTATCACACGTAGTACAGGAGTCTCTCAGCTATTCACTAACCAGGGGCTATATGCTCATCACTGTTGGTTCTGCTTTAGGCTTTACTAAGTTGATCACTACCTGATGATTCAAGGTTTTTCTTTAAACACCCTTATTTCTATAATGGCTGAGATCTTCTTGTAGGCAGAACAATATAACTGACCAGGATTCCACGTCTATTTACACTTGGTGCTTTCCAGTCTCTAAGTTACCGGTGTACACAACAGAACATGAACATTTGTTGTGTCATGATCTACCATTAATTATGTTGATGATAATTCACCATCCTCACTTTTTTCATCTAATATTCATTTTTAATCAACTTTTTGTTTTTTTTATATATGCCTGCATTCAGATATTATGTGGCTTGTGTATTCATTAAATAATTAAAATAGTTGTTTCATCTTGGCATGTTGTAAGATATATTATTTTAGAAAATATTTAATATTTTCCTAGGCACAAATTTAACAAGATTATTGTTCATAATACCAATGTATTATTAGAGTTACCAGAACATTAAGAAAATCATATATTTGCCGATGAAGCCAAGCATTTTACATTAAAGCAGCTGATAAAGTGTTTTTCCCTCTTGGCCATAGAAAAATGCCTTTTGCAAATTCTATTTAATACTGACTTTTGGTGATATTGCCAATTTGCAATTTAGTTGCAAATAATTATAGGTTAATTAATGTAATCCCTGGGAAGCCTGTCATATTACAGGCATTCAGGATCACTTAATCGCAGACAATGAAGATAAGAAAGCCATACCCATAAAGCAAATAATTTAGGACTGCAAGTTGCATTCTTCATAAAGTTATTATATGCTTTATCCTTGGAATTCCAAATCAGTATCCCGCATTCCAATATACGATATTATAATTACTGTATACAAGTAAAAGTCACAAAGTTACCCTGCAAAATAAATAGTGCTGATATAGCAATTCAACAATATAGATACATTTCAAAATAAAATCTTTTTAGACCGATGAGCTCAATTGTGAACCAATATTTAAAGCTGTTGTGTGTTTAATGTGTCCTTACGAAATGAGTCATACATTGTTAATCAGTTCCTGCTTTTAAAGAGGAATATAATGAATGTTGTGGTGAGTTCCTTACTGAATATGCCAGTAGCTGCTGCCAGTTTCCCGACAATAACAATTATTTATGCATTTCCTAATAGAACCTTCCTAAATTGCGCGGCAAGTGTGTTACCTAAAGATATCTTCTTATGTTTAGTCAGCCAATTATGTTAATGAGCATAAATCCCAGTGTATTTCAGAAAAGTGGAGGTATTTTTTCCTGTGAGTTGTTAACAATGGGTAGAGTACACTTATTTCATAATATCCTGTATTATAGCTTACAATATTATATTTAACATCCACAACAAATACTTGTCACAAAAGATAACATTTACTGGCAAATGTAATGTAATATAACTTAAGGACGGGGGTGTTTTTTATTCTTTGTACCCTTCGTGACAATGGCTGTTTTAACATTACTGGGGTGCTCATATTTATCTGTAATTTCCTCTTTTCTTTCTCATTTACTGTTCTATATTAGTTATATATCTTTTTTTTCAGGACAAGCAGGGCTTTCTTTAGATACCATTATTTTGATCATATCATATAATTTACCATACAATAAAATATATATAAAATATGGTGAAAATTTTTGAAAAAATGACTTCTGACTTTTATTTGAAAAACCCTTTACTCATCTAAAAAGCTACAGAAAGACCTATTAAAGACCTACTATTTTTTTTTTCAAATATACATCCTGGTATTCGCTTTTAGATGGACACATTCCAATTACAATGTCTTCATTATGACAGACAGGATAACAACATTGAGGTGACGACTGACAGAAGAGAAGGGGGAAAGCTTCTTTATTGATTTCAGTAGTGTTGGGAAACCGGGGAGAGGGAGCAGGGTTAGTTTGCTGGTGATACTATATTAAAGTATTCTGAAATGCTTGATAATGTGATTATTACTCGTGTTTGATTGTATTGTTTAAAAGCAATTAAAAGGAAATCTTCCCATTATATTTCGTCCAAACAGGAACAGATACAACTTTTTAATGCTAAACTTTTGAAATTATTACAATGTTGTAGAAAATGGGGGATCCATTTTTTTTATACTTATTTTTTGTCTTAAAGCTAATGTGCTACCCTGTTCCAAACAGTTAAAAGCTGATATGACTACGTGTTGCTATACATACTATCATAATATCATACTTTTCCTTGTGTGTTTACTAGAAGGTGATTAAGGAGCTGGTTAGTCCCAAGTCTTCGAGATGACAAATATGGGAGAATGCAATTAGTTACCATTTATGTATTTTAAGATGAACATAATATAGTGTAAATAATTTAGAAACATCATATACTATTTCTTTTGAATGTTCAGACAAGACCTGGTAATATATATATATATATATATATATATATTGCACATGTAATATATATATATATATATATATATATATTAGATATATATATCTATATATCTATATATATATATATATATATTGTGTATATGTATAAGTATATTAGGTACTCCATTGTGAATCATATCTCTACGAAATGGTCTATATGACCAACAGATATATATGACCATTTCCTTACTCCTAATGAGCTACATATTAAGACCAAACAATTGTCAGAACTTGGTCTTTGATGATGGTATTAAAAGCAAAGATTTTGTCAAGGAGCCTTTTGCCGTATACTTCCAAAGTTACCCTTATACCCAATTCCTTTATGTTTTTTCCCCCTGTGTAGGCAATATATATAATGTTCAAACACCAAATGTAAATATATAGTTATTGTAAGATTTAGGGTTTAATTCCAAAAAATTGTGTGTGTAACCTAATATGCAAATTAGATGGCCTGCATATGTTATTTGCGTTTTTTGGGGATTATGGGTTACAATAAATTTGCACGCATCAGTTTTGTAAATGATTAACTTACATAAAATAATAGAACATTTAAACTATTGGCTCAAGGGGATATTTTGGAATGCAACCACAACAACACGATGTTCCAGAAAAGGCAGTTCCCTTCACTGTTCCTTCAATCTACACAGTGTTTGGTAATACTTCTTGGCTAGTTAACTAGCCCTCTGCCTTGGTTTGTTTGACGTTCTGTGTGCAAGCTGGTTAGATCATGTCTTCAAAGTGTGCATCTCCCTTGCGGACAGATTCTAGATTGAACCCAGTGCTATTCCTTTGTGCCACTGGTATAGTTCTCTGATGCTCGATCTGACCAAGACAAAAAAATGTGAGATACACTGGGAAGCTTCGCCCTTGAAGAAGGCAGATTTTATCATGCATGATGGCAATTGACATGGTGTGCTTTGGAAATTCATCTTCTGTACTAAAGTAAAAATAGGAGTGACAGCTGCCCTTCATTGGTTGATGCCAGAGGAGCTCAGTGCCGGCGACCAATAGAGTCGATCATACAGACCTTTAACTCCTGACTCCGAAACTTGGCCTGGGGAGGTTCCAGTAGTTAAAGGTAAGTACGAGCGACTCTATTGGTCGCTGACAGGGGCCTCCTTCATTGGTTGATGCGAGAGGAGGCCCCTGCTGGCGTACGGACCTTTAACTCATGGCGCGATCCTACGGATTCCCGTTAACCCCTGTGATACTGCATTGAGAAGGTAGACTAGAGACAGTGGGAAGGGACCAGGGAGATAGGTAGGAGATATTAAGGAAGATGAAGATTCTTAGTGTTGTGCTTCTTTGTCTTTGTTTACCTGCCGCTATATTAGTTTATTCGGTATTCGGTTTGAACAATAAAAACGCACTAATCGTGTTAGTTTTCATGTTTTCCCGAATATGAATGCACAAGTCTAGTTAATAATACTCACTTAGGTGCTACTTTACTATTCACACATATATTTCACTGTTTATAACTGCAAATGGCCAGAATTTATTGATGCTTTTATACAGGATTTGATTTACATTCTGCAATACTCTGAGCCATAGCGGTACCTCTGCGTTTTCATTGTATCAGCCTTCTTTTAAAAATGCATCATCACCATAAATCTGTGCACTATGGTATTATAAATACCACTATTGGATGTCAGCTTTGGGAACAATGTGTCCTTTTTGTAAAACAATGCATAATTAATGCTAAAACAAATGCAATGAACTATTTTAGACTATGAGTGATCACCTATTTTTGTTTTTTAGGCATTTAATGATATCCTGTCCGAAAAGATACGGGAGCAATACTCTGGTCGCCACGATTTCTTAAGGTAATTTCTTAAAATTCTTATTGTCTATGCAACTGAAACGAAATACGTATATTTACACCCCCCCCAACCCAGCAGCGGAGTATCAATAAGAAACTAAGGATTTGTTGGGTCCCAAGAAGGATCTAATCTTAATTTGGGTCTCAACCAAGGTGGTCTAAATTAGGGGCACTTGACATAACAAACAAGCATGAATAATTGCTAAATTCTCAGATCCACATTGACAGGTTCAACATATTATTGTACATAGCAGCTACATATTAACTAGACAATTGAGTGCCATGGCAACATCAATGACATGCCGTGTCATATATCTTTCTAGTGATTGCTAGCGCCCGCGAGCAGGCATTATTATTATTATTTATTGTTTTATATAGCGCCATCAAATTCCATAGCGCTGTACTCCGTACCAGTCTTTATATGGATACATAGAATTTGACGAAGGATAAGAACCATTCGGGCCATCTAGTCTGCCAGTATAAAGACATTAATCAGTCCTTTATGAGACACATAGGTTTATACCTATCCCAAGCCTGCTTAAATTCCTTCAATGTATTACCCCTACTACTTCCGATGGGAGGCTGTTCCATTTATCTACCACCCTCTCAGTAAAGTAAAATGTACTTACAAAACATAAAGGTCAGACTATGGCCTTTTATTGTAACATTTGAAATAAACTTCCTTTTTGTACTTTATTAAATTACTTGAAGTATTTAAATCACATCTCCCTTCTCTTTTTTCCTCTAAGCTATGCAGTAATCCTTTTGACTTTATACATTTACATTTTATTTACTAATAGAGTTTGCTTTCTGAAATTGCCACAAGAGGGCATGTTATGACTGATTTATTTTTCAAAGCGTGTAATTGTTTGTGAGATAGTTATTATCCACAGCGTTTAAAAGAACACATTGTGTACACAGATTACATAGAATTAACGTAAAAAGAAAAATGTTAAAACTGAAAAAATCTACCATTTAATATAAGTGACAGTAACAATTAAACATAGTTAACATAAACATAAAATCATTGTATTAATGTGATGATGTATAGAAATCCAGAGCAGCAGCGAGTCACAATATTTTTAATGCTAAATGCACATTAGTGCACGCTTATCATTGTCAGCTGTGCCCTAGGGACTTCTTCAATCCCCTTTTATTCAGTATAATATTTTCCCATATGCCTATGCCCATTTCCCCTATGTGTGAGGCTAGAGATGCCGCTCTATGGCACTTGATTAGGAAATGCCCTGCAATAGAGACTTTTTGGAGGGATTGGAGTAATACATTAAGTCTCAGAGACTGTGAACCATTCCGTTGCAACTGCGCATGGTACTCTTTTCTACCACCACAGCAAACAAGTCCAAACACAAGTCCATTCTGTAGATGTAGATGGTACTGTGTCACGCAAACGATTCTTTAGCATTGGATAGAAGATACTCCTTTTGGTTAAAAGTGAAGGCAGTTCTCACAGGATTTTTTTTCCACTTGAGGTGCTTACATAAACTCTCTTGAACCCTCTCTGAAACATTTAATAACGAGAGCATTTCAATACACTCCCTGGTGTTGTCATTGCTGGGAAATGACTCATCTCAAGGCGCAGGTTAACTAAACGGTGCCGTAATTGTCCATTGCTGGACATTAGGAGTTATTAAAGGTCAGGTTAGGTGAGGGAATTTAGATATTGGCGGGCTTGGTCAGCTTAAACCAGTTTAGTGTTAGGCAGGGAAAATCAGGTGTCTCAGGTGATTGGTTAATCACCTGTGCTTCAGCGTGAAGGTTTGTGCGAGCGCCTTTGCGGCGGAAAATTCACGTTGCTGATTGGTGAAATCAGCCCCTTACAAAAAATTACTGCAGTTTTTCTGAAGTAATACTGCAGTTTTTTGGACATGAAAAAAACTGCAATACTGCACTTTTACTGAGGGAAAAGCTGGGTGTCTCTTCTTACCTCAGTTCTAAAAATCTTGAAAGCTGTGCTGCACGAGCGCCCCCCCTTTTTAATAGATTCCATTTTGTCGTAGTCTTTAGAAGGGTAAAGGTCGCCTCTGGTTTGAGGTGGACGTCAGGCTTGAGGGTAATACAATCTGGCTAAGGAAGGGCGGATTGCAGCTGGTTGTTATTTGAATTGGTTATTTGTTAAAGCCTCTTAAACCCTTTAATAAAGCTACGGCCATTTACATCCAATATATACAGTGTTTGTGTTTCTTTATTAAGGTGTATTATGTATATGTACATGCAATGGACAAGATGCTATTAGGATGTGTGTGACATTAGATACACACACTTACACATACACACTCTAACACACTAACATACACAATCATCGTATCACACTCACATACTTACACATACATACTCACGCTAACATACACTCTAATAGACACTCATATTGTAACATCCTCACTGTATCATCACATCTCACTCCACACACATACAAACCTCACACCTTCTGCAGCTTTACCTTGTCTGTAGGTCCAACTCAGACTGGTCGTGTTGGATACATTTTGGGCTGGCCTAAGGGGCATAGCCCACCCCTGGGGATACTGGAGCATCATTTTAACTGTAAGCACTAGGTGTCAATCAAATTATCTCTAAAAAAACATGGATAAAGTTTTAGAGTCGACTCAAATTAAATTCATTGTCATTAGTAAATTCACATATAAATGGGTGATGAATAATGAGAATGTATAATAATGTACGGTATTTGATCCCACCAAAAATTGTGTAGAGAAAGCATATCATTTCTAAATGACTTTCTTATTTTATGCCTCAGTGAATTATTCAAGACAAATGGGATTTTAACAGTATTTTGCTAAAAAGCTTTTGAACTTTTCAATTATGGGACTACGATGCAATAAAGATTATTGTAATAAAACATTTTTCATTTTAAAGCAAGTATCACATACCCACAGAGCTCCCTACATGCTTTATAATTCAATAGTGAGTTTCATTTCTTTCCAACCTATGTATCATTATAAGGGAATATTTAAAACAAAGTTTTCTATTAAGTTATAGATTGAAGTTATGATACCTTTTCTTTCATTTTTTTGTTCCTTATTAAAAAAATATATCACAACCGCAATCTAAAACTTACAGACTATTGATCATACACTTAAAGGTGATTTTAAATGAAACTTTTTGATAATTATATGCGGTATTAGAAACATCATTTCTAGTAATATTGAATGCCCAAACCTTTTCCAGAAATAATTCTTTAATCATCTAAAAAATAATTCATTCATTTTTTTTTTGCTGAGAATGTTTAATTGTCATTTGACACAAAACTTAAAACTTCTGTGTTGTTTTCTTAATGTGATTAAACTTTTAGAGAACTTTTACAATAAGAGATCTAGGGAGCACAATTATTTTTTGTCTAAGTCAAACATAAACTTTAAATTGGAAATTCAAACAAAGGGTTGACAACATCTGAATGTTCTACATTATAAGTATATCTGAAAACTTCCTTTGGCAATCACACCATGATTTGTATTCTGTATTTTGTTTCATTTTTAACAGGAATGTTCCTTTGTTTTCATCATGGCCTTCAGAAAAAATAAACCTTCTTCTCCATTGCTCTCTGCAAAGAACTTACAGGTTAGAAACAACAATACAAACCAAATTTCTTTGTGACTACTGATGTAGCAAAGGTTTTGTCCAGTACAATAATGGAATTTAAACATGCATGGGCTGGGCATAAGATTATCTTGAATTTAAGACAAGACCAAGGACTGATTACAATCTGAGTTTGATCACGAAGAATTGGCAGACTAGCTGGGCCGGATGGCTCTTATCTTCCATCAAATTCTATTTTTCTATATGTTACTTTTTACCTTGCAATCATAATACCCCCACAGTCATCTATTCTTCAACATTGTCTATTCTTCTGCTAG
Organism: Spea multiplicata; assembly: GCA_009364415.1. Taxonomy (NCBI): domain Eukaryota; kingdom Metazoa; phylum Chordata; class Amphibia; order Anura; family Pelobatidae; genus Spea; species Spea multiplicata. The sequence goes on along the minus strand of VKOC01024828.1, from coordinate 22,182 downwards.
CCTGACGTTCTTCCATTCTGGGATAGAAGCTCAGAACATTTAAGTGTATAACTGTATTCCATACTGCAGATACATTAAATCTATAGAATAACAACCCCTGCATAGAGAGAGATTCAAATAAATAACAGACACATTTTATTTGAGTTCATGAATCTAGGTGAATATATCTCTTTTTTATCTAATATTTCTCATTATAGTCCATTGCGGGATTGCCATTCAGCAACTTGTGATAGATTTGTCTGTGGCACTGAATAAAGACTAATGTGTGTATACATGTAATAATTTTTGTACGTACTCTTTATACATAATTAAAAAATGTATACAGATGACCAAACAAAAAAATTAGCCCAGTACTGTATAAACGTTGTCGTCTTTTGAACTCTCAGAAGGTAAGTAATATACAGTCCACTGAGAAAAAGATGAATTTGATCAAACATATCAACTGAATGGGATGAGAAATAATTAGAGACTTACCTAACAATATGCCCCACACCAGTCTGATAGAGGGACGATCTTAAGAAAATATTCCTTTCGCCATGGATTTGGGCAAAAAATTACTCCCATACGATGTGATGACATATTGTTCTTTATGGGCTGTTTTTTTGTAATGTAAGCTTGTGTGTAAGTCATAGGGGCGGAATCAATCAACAAAGTAACAAAGTCTGGATAGTTGTAGCAGTTATGATATTTTATTACTCACAGAGCTTGCTCACTGTAAGGGGCTTGCATTTTCTAAGTGACTTGCTTTCTGTAAGTGACCAGTTTGTGCACCACAACAGTTAGTGCAACACAAGAGTGCAAGAGCAAGAAGGGTAAGTGACATAAAGCAATTGTTTAAATTCTGTACTCGCGTCCCTTTATTAAGTATGAGCAAGCTTGGAGATTTCACTCAGTGCACATCATGCCATATGTATGCATGCTTGGAACAGCAGTTCCTGGGTCCATATCGCTGTGGTAAGTGTGATCAATTGGTCTCTCTGGAAGCTGAGGTTTGTGCTCTGAAGAGGCACATTGAAACACTGAGAGAGATTGACAACCTTGAGAGGAGTCTGTTGCTCACTGAGCAAAGTTTAGATGGGGCCCCTAGCAATGAGGGAGGAGATCAGTCAGAAGGGAGTCAGGCACATAGCTGGGTGACAGTAAGACGTGGTTGCAGTGGGGAAGGGAAGAGGAAGAGGCAAGCCAGCCCAGAGTCTCTCCCTCCCAACAAATTTGCCCTTTTAAGTGAGCATGTTGGGGAGGCAGACTCAGAGGTAGGCTTTGCGGAAAAGCTGTTCCTCTAACAGCCGGGAGAGCAGCTCATCCAATGTGCAGGGGATCCGAAAGGAAGGAAAGCCCAGGCAGGTTGTGGTGGTAGGGGATTCAATAATCAGGAAAACAGACAGGGTAATCTGTAGCTCTGATCGCAGCAACCGAATGGTTTGCTGTCTCCCGGGTGCCCGGGTTCGGCATGTTGCGGACAGAGTGGATAGATTATTGGGAGGGGCTGGTGAGGATCCAGCTGTCTTGGTGCACATTGGCACCAATGACATAGTAAGAGGAAGATGGAGTGTCCTAAAAGGTAATTTTAGGGACTTGGGTAGTAAGATTAAGAAAAGGACCTCCAAGGTAGTATTCTCAGAGATACTACCTGTGCCATGCGCTACACCAGAAAGGCAGCGGGAGATTAGGCAGCTAAATGCATGGCTGAAGTCTTGGTGTAAGAAGGAGGGCTTTGGGTTCTTAGAGCACTGGGCTGATTTTGCTTTGGGGTACAATCTCTATAGTCGTGATGGATTGCACCTAAATGCAAGAGGGTCCAATGTGCTTGGGGAGAGAATGGTTAGACGGTTGGAGGAGATTTTAAACTAGGAATGGGGGGGGAGGGAATAAATACCGGGTTAGACAGTATAGAAAGGGAAGGCGATTTACTTAGTAACCAGGTGGGTGGATCTGGGGGCTTGGTCTATAAAGATAATAGGGAGAAGCATATATTTTGCCCCCCAAAGCAAGGACAGAAAGTGATTGCAGCATCGGTGTTAAATGACAAGCTAAAGGTCATGTCTACAAATGCTCGCAGTTTAGGGAATAAGATCCATGAACTTGTAACAGTTGTGGCAACTGAGAATGTTGATATAGTGGCTGTTACTGAGACATGGTATAATGAGAAAAATGACTGGGACATATCAATACCGGGGTACTCTTTATATAGAAAAGATAGAAAGGGCAGGAAAGGGGGAGGGTGGCCCTATATGTGAAAAATAACATAAAATCTAATTTAATACAAGTTGGTGAGGAGAACTTAGAGTCGGTTTGGGTTACAGTACAATTTGGCAAAAGTAAAGTAACTCGCATAGGTGTGATTTATAGACCCCCAGGACAAGTAGAAGAACTCGATAATCTACTAGTGGAGGAAATAGCTAAAATGACAGTGAAAGGGGATGTTATAATCATGGGTGACTTTAATCTCCCTGATGTGAACTGGAAAACGAAAGTAGCTGGTTGTACGAGGAGTGCGGATATTCTAAACTCCTTATTGGGATTATCTTTAAAACAGGTGGTTGAGGAACCAACTCGTAAGGAGGCCACATTGGATTTAGTGTTCACAAATGGAGATTTGTTAACAGATATTTCTGTAGGTGAAAGTTTGGGATCTAGTGATCATCAGTCTGTGTGGTTTAATATACGAACAGTGACTGAGTCACACCACACAAAAACAAAAGTTTTAGATTTTAGAAAAGCTGACTTTTCTAAAATGAGAAAATGTATAGAGGAGTCATTATCAGACTGGCACAATTTAAATGGCGTTCAGGAGAAATGGGATTTTGTAAAAGCTGTTTTATCGAAGATAACAGAAAATTGTATTAGGTTGGTCAGTAAGAGTAAAAAATTAAGGAAACCGCTGTGGTACTCTGCAGAAGTGGCCAAAATCGTGAAAGACAAGAAGTTAGCCTTTAGCAGATACAAAAATACCCAAAGTGAGGAAGATAGACAGATCTATAAAATTAGGCAGAAAGAGGCAAAGAAAGTTATAAAAACTGCCAAATCACAGGCAGAAGAGCGAATTGCCCTATCAGTAAAAATGGAGATAAAACATGTTTTAGATATATAAATGAGAAAAGGAAAGTTAAACAAGGATTAGTTAGACTAAAAACAAAAGGCATATATGTAGAAGAGGATAAAGGTTTAGCTGACTGCCTCAATGAATATTTCTGTTCAGTTTTTACAGATGAGAATGATGGAATGGGACCTCAGTTGGGAAAAAAGACTGAATCATTTGAAATATGTGAGTTTATCGAGGCGGAGGTTCTACTTCAGTTGTCTAAGGTAAAGACAAATAAGTCGATGGGGCCTGATGGGATACACCCCAAGTTATTAAAAGAGCTTGGGGGTGTACTAGCAAAACCGTTAACTGATATATTTAACGAATCATTGGTAACGGGAGTTGTCCCTGGGGATTGGAAAGTAGCGAATGTTGTGCCTATTCACAAAAAAGGCAGTAGGGAGGAGTCGGGCAACTACAGGCAGTTAGTCTTACATCTGTAGTGGGAAAATTAATGGAAACAATGTTAAAGGAAAGGATTGTTGAACATCTGAAGTCACATGGCTTTCAAGATCAAAAACAACATGGGTTTTCCTCAGGAAGATCTTGCCAAACAAATCTTATTGATTTTTTTGATTGGGTGACTAAAGTAATTGATCAAGGTAGTGCAGTAGACATTGCGTATCTGGATTTCAGTAAGGCCTTTGACACGGTCCCACATAGAAGACTTTTAAATAAACTGCAATCTCTGGGTTTAGATCCCAATGTTGTTGAATGGATTAAGGAGTGGCTGAGTGACAGAAAACAGAGGGTTGTAGTCAATGGCATATATTCAGAACAAGGTCTTGTTACCAGTGGGATACCTCAGGGATCTGTACTTGGACCCATTCTCTTTAATATTTTCATTAGTGATATTGCAGATGGTGTTGATGGAAAGGTATGTTTATTTGCTGACGACACAAAAATTTGCAACAGGGTTGATGTTCCTGGAGGAAGAAGCCAAATGGCAAACGATCTAGGTAAGCTGGAAAAATGGTCAGAGCTATGGCAATTGGCATTTAACGTGGATAAATGCAAAGTAATGCACCTGGGGCATAAAAATCCAAGGGCAGAGTATAAAATATTTGGTACTGTCCTAACCTCAACGTGTGAGGAAAGGGATTTAGGGGTAATTATTTCTGAGGATTTAAAGGTAGGTAGACAATGCAGTAGAGCAGCAGGTAATGCAAGCAGAATGCTTGGTTGTATAGGGAGAGGTATTAGCAGTAGAAAGAGGGAAGAGCTCATGCCGCTGTACAGATCACTGGTGAGACCTCACTTGGAGTATTGTGTACAGTACTGGAGACCGTATCTCCAGAAGGATATAGATATGTTGGAGAAAGTTCAGCGAAGGGCTACTAAAATGGTTTATGGATTACAAAATAAACCTTACCAGGACAGGTTAAAGGATCTTAACCTATATAGCCTGGAAAAAAGACGGGACAGGGGGGATATGATTGAAACATTTAAATACTTAAAGGGAATACACAAGGTAAAGGAAGAGAGTTTGTTTAAAAGGAGAAATACTACCACAACAAGAGGACACAAGCATAAACTAGAGGGGCAAAGGTTTAATGGTAACATCAGAAAATATTACTTTATGGAAATGGAAGTGGACGCATGGAATAACCTCCCAGCAGAAGTGGTAGATGTTAATACAGTAAAGTCATTTAAGCAAGCATGGGATAGGCATAATGCCAAGCTAGATATAGGATAAGGGCAAGTACTAAAGGAGAGTACTCAGAGGTTGGGCAGACTGGATGGGCCTTCTGGCTCTTATCTGCCGTCACTTTCTATGTTTCTATGTTTATTCTTTCCAGTTAGTTTTAAGTGTAGTCTTCGGTTTATGATGAAATCTAGTAAAACCTAGAATGCTGGAAACAAAAGTTCAGTATTTCTTAATGATTGCCTGACACCAGGGAACATTAGTGAATCTAAGTGCCCCCCCCACTCATGGGTATGAGAAGATGGCGCAGATTAAAAATGGTCCATTTGGCAACATTTTACTCACTCGCTACGGTAAAAAACACATTAAGCAGAAGCCTGACAATTATCAATAGATGATATGTAACTCTATAGATGGAGAGATTTCAAGTACAGAAGGCCTCTGAGGCAAGGGTATGTAGCCAGCTCCCCTATTTTCATAAATAGACCCCAAGATGGATTATATACATTTAATAGTGTGCTAAATAAGTTGGTAAATCAGAAGATGGTAAATAAGTTGAACAGGCTCCCAGCATAGTAAAACGGTGATCGAGTTATACATTCATCGTATATGAGTATGGCTAGCCTCAGTATAAGACAAGACCAAGGATTGTTTACATTTTGAGTCTTTGCAGCTGAATGGTTCTCATGTTCCATCAAATTATTAATTTCAACCAGTTAATGAAATGTTCTGGGGGGTAAAATAATTAAAATTTGACCATTATCTCACTTGTTAGTCCTCGTATAAATCACAGTCTATGAATCCACATGATGGTATGGATGGGTTAAGTTGTAAAGCATAGGTCTACAACCATACCCAGTGCACAACTATTATTATGAAAAAGCTCGACTTCCTCTCCAGATGTCAGTGTTGTGGAAATGATTGGCTAGATGAAGAATTAGCAGATTTCCTACTTAGACAATTAAAATGTACTTGAAAAGAAGGTGAGGATATTAAAAGCAGATAGGATGGCACAATTTCTTCAGGCACCATGTATAAATCTTGATAACTAATTAAACATAACAATGCACTACAAAGGTGCACCTTACAAATTCCCTAAAACCAACTTGCATTATCCTTCAACTGAATATGAAAAAACCCAAAATCTGCATGCCATCAAGTTCAGTTGAGTTGGTGTGAGTTGAGCAAGGCAAGCAATCAACTAACAGCCCCAGTTCATAATCCCAGGGGGGCTGCAGGGTGTCTTTCGAGTCTGCCCACACCTGCAGTAGGACGCCGTATGAACCAAGGTAAGGGATGGAGTCATGGAGAAAGCCATGCAAGCAGTGGAGGTAATTAAATTAACCTTGGGGTGTAGCCCCACATCCTTATCTTTTGATCAGCAGGATAGGGGGTTAATATTTATAAAAATAGTGTGAATGTCTCTATATGAATGCATGTGTCCTGCGGTAAGAGTTCCGAGGCAGGGGGTGAAAGAAGTATCATTGTATACATCACTGGTATGATCATTGGTGGGATGTATGACCGCACTGCTCCGTTAACGTTATGTTGACTGGTTGTTTTAGCAACCACAGATCTATTGTTGTACATCAACAGTCCACTGGGAACCCATATTTCTACCAACCTCTTAAATACATTACTATTTTTCTACATTAAGAAACATTAAAAACTAATATCTCACAAGATAAAAGTTTAATGCTTGCACCAAAATAATTTATCACTAGTGTTATCATTATCTTTAACTCAATTTTAAGTTCATTTTTATATTTTCTGGCTCTGAAAACCACCAATCTTTTTAATGGGCATTTCATACAATTTGCGGGTTAGCTTATTTAATTGAAATTATTATTTTTATTTACTTGGGTTAGTTTATTTCATTGACATAGTTACACAATTATATAAGTATTAAAGAAAATGTTGGCATGCATTTAAAATCCTGGCCATTTTATGACTATTAACCATCTTACTTGGTGAGATTAATTTGTGTTCATTTTGTTATTATTGTAATTAATACTTTGTCATCATTTTGTAACATGCATAGATTTGGTAAATTAATGGAAATGTATTACCACAGACTAATCAATGTGTTTTCTTAAAGTTTAACAATATAACAAAATACAGAAAGTCCATGAGTTCCGATTAATAGAGCTCTATGAATAAGTTGAGTTTTACATAACTTGGAGACATGATTTATTATATACTGTACCTTACATTACCAGTTTGTTCTGTAAAATCTGTATATTTAATTTTTTTAGTCTGGATCTACATATGTAGGAGCTATGGGTCCGGGGTCCATCTGTTTACTTTATTAAAATAGAGTATTAAGTAAACAAAGTGTTTTTTTATGTTGTTCTCGTTTTTTTACGTGTTTTCTGGTTTCGAAGCTGCTGCCAGTTTCAGAGAGAGACTCTGCCCACTGAGCTTGCAGGACAGGAATAGCACGTTTCTACATATTTCCTCAACAAATGGAATTATGAATGTCTCATTTCCTTAACATTTAAACGTTTACACATAACCATGGCAATATGTCTTTCTCCATCCATGAGCAGATGCTGTAGGAAATAAGTCATTATTATCAGAGGTGGTGCTACCGTATAAACAGATTAAGCAGCTGCGTAGGGCCCTCTCTGGTTTAAGATTATATATATATAATTGTGATCAAAAGTTTGCATACACTGGCAGAAATGTTGCCATTGATATTGAAATTATGACATTGCATAAGTTATGGCGAGTGAAGGTGATGGAAAACCCCTCCACTTACATTTAAGGGGTAGTAGAAGCATTATTAAACACCCATCTACAGATACCAGACAGGCCAGAAGGCTTGTTTTTTCCTCAGAAATCTCATGGTGCTGCCACAACCACAAGGGATTCTGGGTAGGTACATGCAAATAAGGTTAACAATGATCACATTTGATTCCGATTTAAAATCATAGCAGTCTATAATTTTTAACATGTTTTAAACATAAACATAGTGGACGAGAAAACTAACCCAAATTTACCCCAAGAAGATCAAGACTGTCCCACAATATATATACCATATACATTACTACTTCTCACCAAACATAGTAAGCACAAATATACGATAGAACTCTTGGCTGTATCTTATTAAATATGTCATATATCACCATATCTACAATTGCTTGCACCCCCTTTTTCTAATGAAAATAGCCCAGGGAAGACCATACCATCACACCCAAAGAACTCAAATCTCGCGTGCCAGCTTGCATTTGGTTGGATTACTGCCCATCGTCCTTATAGAAAGAATAAACTTGTCATTCTGTCAATTCTAGGTTTGTACATCTAGCAGAAAAAAATCAAGGCAGTAAACGATGTCAGGGATGAGCGCATACAAAAAAACAGAGTGGTTTGTTTACAAGAAATCTAACTTCCCACGGAAAATGTGAAAAGACAGTTTAAGATCCTTGTACTCTTCACAGATAACAAATATTTTCTAAGTGTGAAAAACAGTTTTTTGACCTTGTCACAGCTCTGAGCTTTGACAATAACCAATTATTGGGTTTCAAAGGTACTTGGAGTATATCAGATACTCAATAACCCCCTGACAGTAATTGCTGCACTAATTCTGTGATTGGTGTAACTTTTAAAGAACCTAGCGGGTGAAATAGACGATTAACACTATATCACTTGGCAGTCACTTGAGTTGTTTCATTTTCTTGGTGTTGCATAAATTCAATTATTTGTCCAGTTGAAGATAAGTATTCTTCTGCTTGTTGCTTTTTTTCCATGCTGCTGAGAAAAACAATAGTTATTATAAGGTTTCAGAGCAATGTTGACAACAATCAATTTGTCTGAGTGTCAGTATTCAAGGCTTAGCTTTCCGATGCCTTTATTTAGAAGAATAATGTAAATACGTAAACGTTCACTGTACCGAACTCAAGAATAGAACAGGCTATTGTTGTATCCACGTTCCTTCTCTGCAGAAAGTTCTCTACATTATAATTTGCTTGTTGCTAGCACTTGGTTTGTTTTTCCATTTAGAGCTGGAACAACAGTAGTTGTGGATAGCATCAAATCTTCATTCTTGGTGCTGATCAAATCTGTAAGTACAGGAGAATACTTTATTGTATGATCTATAATGAAATAGGAGCCCGGTAAAGATTGTCCACTTGTCTTTATTATATGCTCTCAGAAACGTGTGGTCACTTTGAGTAGAACACAGAATTTGCTGTGAATTGTAATTCATATGCAATAAGAATGTAGCTATACAAAAAAAGAACTTATGTTAATACTTATAAATTTATTTTAACTAATCTGTTTCTCAAATTAGGCAAGCATGTCAGTATAAGAGTCCAGAAAATGAATGAGAAACTATTTGGGTCTGAGTTGAGATGGCAACAAAATAGGTGGACTCCATTATGGACATTAAGTTGAATGGATGAGTTAAGGTGAAGGAAAGCAAGAATATAACATAGTAAATTAGGCAGTCTTAAAACAAGAATGGTGCTTACATCTATTTAACTTGCTTCCCCAAATGAAAGCAGCGTCTGAAAGCAAGGATGCAAGTGGGGGAAGAACAGCGTCCATAGAGTCCTGCAGAGAATTGTCCAAAGGCAGGGTTAATTCTGGTACTAGTACCGGTAATTTAAGTTGTCACTTTTGGCATTGGTTAGGCTAGGGAGCGAGGTATCTCTGTATGGGTCATACGCTGGTATCAGGGACAGGTTTTTGCACCAAACAGTAGGAATGATATTTCTAATGCTGCAGTTACTTGCACATTGTGCTGCATAAGTGTTAATTTCAGCAAATTATGACATCACTTTAAAAAAAAATGGAATCAAGCTGTGTTTAGCAGAGTAAAATATGTTTTGAATGATTCCCTGCTTTCTTAAATAATAAGTAGAATAGCTTCATTATTCTCAATTTTTATATTTGTATTCATTTAAGTATTCATGTTACTGCTGCAACCACAATAAGGTATTAGTTTGTGGAAATTCTTAGTTCACATAACCTTAGTTCTGAGTCTGGTGGACCTGATAATATAATTAGCCGTGATCATGTCAGTGGAGAGGTGTTAGTAATGTTTCGATGATATAACATATTCTATGAGTTGACGTCCTATTTCTCCATAGGGAAGATGTCTGATTGTGTTTCAGCTCACGCCAGACAGACAGTTGGCAGAGTCGGGATCCTCAAAGAACTACTCTTCTCTTTTGGAAAGGTTTCCCACAATACCATTTCTCCTGGAGAACAGAAGTTGCTCTCCTTACACATTTGAAAGTAAGAACATTTTCCTGGCTAATAATACAGGTGTAATTCCTCCAACATGCCTTTTTTGTAGAGTTTTTATAGAGTTCAAATTTTCTTTTTTGTTTTTTCCTAGGGCCAGTGTTACCACGGACATCATGTTCTGCTTCCATTAGAACAGTATCTAAACAAATGCACATGAGACAACGACCTCAGGTATGGGCATCTTAACTGTGTCCTAAATATAACATATAACACGTTACAGGGCAACCCTTTTAGGGGCAGAACCATCTAAACATGGAATGTCATGATTAATTTGCCTATTTAATTAGCCTTTACACTTTGTAATTAGTATTTAGTCTATTTGATGCCGCATGTAATGCATATGCCTGCATGCTGTCATTTAAATAGAAATAATGAGAAATAAGAGCGATAAAGAAAAAGGAGAGCTTGTGTTGAGTGCATGGGGTAAGACTGAGTGTGGAGGGTATCAGTGTACAGTGTAGTGTATCAGCGTGTGGCATTAGAGTGAGTATGTATGAGGGTGTCTGTGTATAGTGTTTGAAAGTGTGTGTTATAATACATTGTTTGAGTGTAAGTGTATGGGTTAGAGTATGGTGCTAGACCGAGTATGTGCGTTTGAGTGTACGAGCTAGGAAGGTGGCCCACAGAGAGACATGCATGGAGCAGAGCACTGGGCAGTGAAGAAGCTACACAGAGTAGAGGGGCAGAGCAATTATCTCCTGTGGCTGGATATGATGCACCATGCGTACCTGAATCGGCTATGGCAGCATAAGAAATCATTTCTCTGCACCATATTCTGTTCAGCTTCCTCACTACTCATTCCTGCTAGGCCTTAAAAATATTGCTATCCACATAAATAAATAGTGGGGTGTCAGAGAATATTCTCGCCTGGGGTGCCACGTGGTCTAGGACTGGCCCTGAACAGTCTGTAACTGGCAGCCTTTACCAGAGAGCTGGAATTCACAAAATATATAAAAAAACACCTGGAATTTAATTTTATCTCAGTAGCCCAAAACTATAGGTCTCAGTCTGCCATAACCGATCCTTCATTTAGATGGTGATAGATATCTTTTAATATCAGAGTAATAGTATGTTTATGGTATCTTTAGTGCATTTAAAACACTCTGCTATGATCACTTTGTATTCCTGAAAATGCCACCACCCATCATGACATGTATCTGTTATTATTATTATTGTCAATCCTTAGGTAGTAGAAGGCATATGTCAAGAATGAATCATAAATCCTATTGCTTGAAGAATGCTGTATGCGTGTGTGATTGTAGTTAATCAAGGTATTTCAGTTCAACACGAGGTTTATCCGTGGATGGCTGGTACAGAACTGCAGAAATAAACTAAAAATAATAGTTCCCAAGAAAGGCAGCACTGGAAGAAATTAGTGACAGCAAGGACACATGACTGTAACCCCAACATGAAAAGAGCCACCTACAGTAGGCTGGTTAAGGCTTAAGTCTTTACGAAAGGGAGAATGAGAAGACTAGATGGACTGAATGATTCTTATCCACTATCAAATTCTACATATTATCTTTAAAATACAAGCAACAATTGTTCTTTTTTCCTAAATGCTTTAAAAACCTAGTGCATCTTATATCCAGGTAATGTCTGTATAATATACGCATTAAATACCTATATAAATAAGACAATACAGTCTTTATTAAACAGAATTAAATACATTGATATAAATCACCTCTTTCAATGAAACTATATCAGGTTAAGGTGGATGAGGAATGAGTTTAATATGTGTTTGAATTTAATGTGTGATCTAAGGTAAGTTACATTACTAAGCACATATCTTTTTATACTTGACTCCTAATGGCACGCAAAGGTATTCAGTTTCTATTAAATTTAGATATAAGGGCAAAGCCCAAAGAAAATTTTAATCTTTCATCACATTCTCGTTTAGGGGTCTTTCACGATAATTAAAGGGAGCCAGCTTTTGATATATACAGTATATACAGTAGCCACAATAACAGGGCTTAATGACAGACCGCAGGACGCTGATTTCTATCTACGTGTACGTTTGTCTAAGTATTGATGCCATGACACTAGTTACAAGAGCTCAAAGGAAAACTATATATCTTTGAGACAAATAACTGTCATTTATTTCTGTTTAATGTTTTTTAGACAGCTGGACCGTCAACCTTCTCATTAAGAGACAGAAAGGAGAACTGTGATTTGGACATTAAAGGTAATAAATCTACAAAGGGCAACATAGGGATGCTTAGATGACTCAAGTCTAAATCTGGGAATGCCTGTTTTATTTGTTGCTGCTGATCAATGAATGGCATATCACAAAGCCTCTAATTGCATCATGGAATTTGGAATGACGTATGAGAACATAGAGAGAACACTCACTTTTAAGAGCAAACAGCACATTGTAGATGTTTTAGGTTGAACGTATAATTATAGCGTTATATCAGCCTGGGGAAATAAATAAAATAAACTAACAGCAGTCTGTGAGAAGAGGGAGGTAATTCATGGAGTTATGTCTTAACATGTGCTAATACAGTAATGTGCAACCACAAGTCTCCTTAAAGAGAAACCCCATCATATGCGCTTTAATGCATATGATCTTTTACATTTTTTATGACCCCTCTTGCAAATCCATGGAGGGATTCTTCTCCATCTCTAGCTACTAGGTTTGCAAGAGAATTTCTTCTCCGTTTTGGCTTTATTTTTGCTGAATTAATCATGGCACAGTGTAATATGTCAGGTGTTGTTGTTCATTTGAGGTGGTATTTAGTTATTTACCTAATTTTTTAGACCTGCTAAGTAACAGATGATTGTTATTATGTACTAAAAAGGGTGTAGTTTCTTTTTCACTGACAAAAAAGTAACTGAAAGGGTGCATTCCCAAAAAGTGGTTAGTTTTTGAAACATTGGCATTTTAAAGGAGCATTTTTCATTTTATGACAGGTAAGCCCCCATTTTCTACTACTGGGCTTTAGACATTACTGCCCCTTTAAATGTGTTCTGCAATTATATCTAAAAGGGTTCAGACCAATCCTCAGCAGAGAAATCAAAATCGGCAGAAGCTCCAACTGCTGACTAGACCAAGCAAGGATTTTAATGCCTGGTGAACAGGTAAACAGAAAGTAGTCAGACCTCAGAGGTCTGCTTGTATTAACCCTGCAAAGTATATCTGGAGAATAAGCTTCTGCACACATATCCCTACTAAATACATACTAAATGATGGCCATTATGAATCATCTGTTTGAGGATGTGAAAATCTGAATAGACAGGCTGATCACAGGTTCCGTTATAGCAGTGGAATATTCAGTAACTTGTTGGTAGAACTTATTGCTACATTCTACAAATTCAAAACTACTACCGTAAACCATATTTATTATCAGCACAAGACTTTTATCACAAGAAGTTATCATTAATGTTTTTTTGGGGGGGGTTTACGCAAAAAGATTTGTCCTTGCAGCTTGGGCTGATCACCTCTTTGTAGAGTCAGGGACAGAACTCTCAAACACTTTGGAAGCTTGGGCCACTTGAAGATCAGTCCCAAACTCATCCTATTTTCCTTAGATCAGAGCCATTTCCATGCACTTCAAATTTAGATTATGTTGCAGCTAATCAATGATGGTGATTGGAAAAACACAGAATTTTGCTTTCTTTATTCTAAATATATACAACTGAGAGAATGAACAAGATAAAAACAATTTTTTAAAAAATATGCTTTGTGTGTGTTTACCCATTACCCACTTTTGGATCATGACCATCCTTAGGTGCTCCGCTTGCTAAGTGATGTCCCATTTGCAACAAGACTTGTTGCATACATAAACTGGCTAGTTTGACAGCGAGAGATCATATCTCTTCTCTAGAAAAGCTACATTTTATTATTATTCTTTATTTCTAAAGTGCCAACAGATTCCGCAGCGCTGTACAAGGTGAAAAGGTTACAGATAATGACAGGTACCATACAGATACAAGAGGAAAGAGGGGCCCTGTTCCCACAGGACGTATTAAATTTTTTAAGGGCAATAATCAGATTGGTAGATGTGAAAAAATTATATGCCTCACAGATATAACACATTTAAACATACACATTTTTATTATTACTACACGTTTAAACTTACTTTCTATCACATGGATTATCTTAATATATTACTAGGTGCACTTTCTTGATAAATGTGTCTGTTCGCTAAGCTGCAGGCCCATGCGAGTTGGCTAATAATGCAAGTTTTCAGTTGCAATCTTGCACAAGTTGGATAAATTCACTAAAGTCAGCTTGCATACATTGCAGGAGAGTCGTGTTGATACAAGTGCAAAAAAACAAGCAACTCACATTCATTAAACCACAATTTACTTGCGAGTTGGAACTTAATTAAAGTAAATTAACCCCAAGGGATTGCAAGCTGACCATTCTGCTAATAGTTAAATTTAAAAAATAGTTAAATTTAAAATGAATAATTAAATGTAAAAAAAAATGTAATCAATTGCGGTGGCAGAACTCTATCCCCCTCTTACCCTACTCCATGCCTACACAGGTCAGGGGGTAATAAAATAAGCCTCAGGGACTACACAGCCCTTCTCAGGAAGGTTTTGGGATTAATATAGAAAAATATGTAATATCCAGAAGTGGGATGGGGTAAAAATAAATACAATACACTTGAGGGGGCATCAAGTGCCCTCCACCCTCTGCCCATTAGCGTGAGGGAGGTTAAAGTTGCCCAAAACTCCTTTTGAGAGACATGTCTTCATATTAAAGTTAGGTTGTTTAGGTTAGATATTGGCCATATTATAGGTGCACTAGTTATCTAATGTGAAATGCGAAACACTGAACCCTTGGTTTTAATTGTTGGTTTACTGCTATATGTTTAAATCGGCACTGCTGTTTTCTTAACTTCACAGAAGACATCCTTGTGTTTAAGAAAGTACAATAGTTTATTTTTAATTTCGTCTGTGAAAGAAAAAGTTAATTACATTATTGCTGTTTGCCAAGCCAATATTGAATCAAAATGACATACTTACAATAGAATAATAACCATAACAATGACTATACCCTTGTCTGGCCGCATCAATGCCTTGTTTAAATTTAAGACAATTGAAGTGCAATTTGTAATTACGGTATGATTTAGAATTAAGACTGTTCTATGCTTTCAAGCCATTTGATACCAATTAATTACATTTTAAATCAACATATTCATTTTAACAGCCCTTATAATAACTTGCCTTCTGTTTAGCTGCAGGTGTAAGAAATTGTGAAAAGGGGAGATGCTCCTTGGAGAAAGTAAGTTTTAAGTAAAAAACCATCCAATGAAACTCAAAGATGGCCATGGACCCTGGTTATCAGGCTTTTACACATTTCTTGGGGTGGTAAGCTTGGGACACTATCTTTGGTTATCTAGCGGGGGAAGCAAACTGATTTGTTTGCCAATGCTAGGATTAGCCGATATATGGTACTCGCATAATCAATGACATAGTACATACCCTGCCAGAGCATCATGAGAACCAAAGGGTCTGGAACTGCAGAACGGGGGCTTGATGGTTACCCTCAATGTCCATCACAAGTAAAGGCAGATAAGGTAATGTTGATCCAGGGTGAGTATGAGTGCCTTGGCTGCCTAATTGGCTGAAACACATAGATCAGGGTTAGTCAGCTTTCAAACTTACAGCCACACATATCATGCTCCCAAATGTTTCCCAATCAGATAACCTCAACCCCTTTGCTCAAAACAACAAAACACGTCTACCATTCCCCGTACAGGAGCAAACTAGGGCCACAAGCTCGGAAAACATACGTCAATGTACACTCATATACTTATTTAGCGTGATGGAAGGTACTGGCACCAACTTGCCTGGTGGTTCATCTGACTTCCCTGTACTTCTTTCTTTTCTTTTATTAACCTCCTCCCAACAAACATTATGCATTACCTTTCTGTCTTTCCCTAATCATTCTTTCATGTACATATTCTCCTTCCTCATCCTCATTATGCTTCCCACAAACATTCTGTTTTATTGCATGTTCTAATTATTACATGTGTACATTCTGTACCTTTTTCTTCCTTATTCTCACCAACATTCTGTAATTAATTTCACGGTCCCTCTTTTTAAAGTTTGTCCATTCATTCATTCTAATCTATTCTCTAACCTTAAAATACTGCCACAAAAGTGCACTTTACTTTTATTTGAAAAGTGCCTAAAATACATCATTTTACGTATTTCCATGAAAAAAACTGGAAGAAAGGTGCTGCTCTTTTGCTAATTAAAATATTGTGTTACATGTATTTTGTGGAAATGTGTTCTAGCCGTCTGGTTTTGCAATTTCAGTTCCAATATAAAAAAGGAAAGACACATGATGGAACAATAAGAATTTAAAGACAACTGTGAGATTTTAATGAAAATTTAAACACGCTTTTCTTATTCCTATAAAATAATCTCTCAATACCTACAAAAATATAAAAAATGTGGCAAATGAATACATTATCCAAATCTGTTATTTAAGGAGGCAGGGCACAATTCATTTAAATCGATTTTATTTGCTTCTTCTGAGTGTAGCATGTAAGATAACACTGTGTGAAATAGGCAATATATTATTTTTTTACAAAATGCATAATCATGCCTGGGAACTCAGTGGGTTTGACCCAGAGTCTCCCGGTAAAGTAATAGAACCCTGTGAAAAATCCAAATAAGTTTAGAGCAATAGTAATTGTTTCTGATTTAACATTTTCACTGTATAAAGTCCAACAAAATACAATTTAAAGTGGGTTTATGCAGCTGTTGCACGTTTATTTCTTTGATGTAGGTGACTAGACCATCTGCTACATGCTTTATAACTGTAGGAACTCTGGAACATGGAGGCATCTTTGTAAGTTTTAGTATTTAATTCTTAAACTGTGCCTAGTTATATATTGAAACTCACCAAAAGTACCTTTTTTTTAAAAAAAAAAAATGATCACATGTACACAAACTACTATAAGTTTGTGGACTGGTTGGACTTGATCGGCTATATGTCTATTTTAAACTTTTTAACTTAGTTACTATATAACTATATATTTGTGATAAAATGTGGCAAATTAGCATCCCTGACCTTGGTAGGTTTTCTCTGTTCTATTTTTATATGTAAAATATAATACATAAATATTAGTTGGCATTTACTTCAAATAACTGAAGACATTTTAATTGAACAATGTTTATATCCATCACATAGGGTCTGGCAGAGGCAACAGGACAAAATATAGGGAAGTGCCAGGATCTCCGATTTAGTCTGGTACGTTATTTGGATGTATAAGTGACCATTTATTTTCACTTAAATAAACGTAAATTATTGCAAAGGAGCGATGTTTGTTCACATTTGCTATAAAGCACGTAAAAATAAAAAAAGAAACTTTTACCAACATAATTCTGTAATTAAGCTTGTAATTAAGCTTTTCAACCTATTACTAAGTCACGTGGCTTCAGGCCAACAGAAAATAGGAATAAGGCAAGAAACTTATTTGACCATGTGTAAACTTTTTGCCCCATCTAGTGTGCACATTTTTCTTGATGTAAGACTCAGTTCTTATCTTGTCTTAGATTCAGGATGGCTATATGCCTATTCCATGTATGTTCCCTCACTGTATTAGCCTCTACCACTCATGCAAGGCTGTTCCATGTATCTAACACCCTCTCAGTAAAGTAAAAAAGAATTAATATTTGCAGGGTTTGGGACCTTCATGTGTCATTTGAATGTTGTTGCTGATGCTATATTTCTTTATATTCACCAGATGAGGTAGGTTATTGTTGATGCAAATGTTACACTGGCTTGTTACACATGTGACATATCAATAAGCATCTTCAAGAATGGGTAAAATACGAACAAAAGCTTGTGTTTTGCACCTTGATCTGCTGCTTACTCATTAGCTTATGAGCAAGGTCCAGATCAAGATCAAGATGAATCCACTAGGGATAGTGCACGCGGATTAAATCTAAACCTTATTACAGTGAGCCATTTTTATTATCATGATGGGAGTAACGTATTTGCTCGATTATAAGATGAGGTTTTTTTCAGAGCAAATGACCTTCCCCGACTGTCAGAGATCAGAATTCCCCTCACCGGTGGGGGGAATTCTCTCTGACAGCCTGGGAAGGTCTGCGCGATGGATGCAGGCAACCCCTGCTGCTAACCGCACCTCCTCCCGGCTGCAGTGGAAGTTGTCTATGCGAATTGCGTAGACGTTTACCCGCTGCCCAGAAAACACAATGGGGAGTTAGAAGCACTGGTAAGCTTGGGGAGGGGGGAGTGTTAAATGGGGGACATAAGGCATTTCTGTACGCAGAGTGCTCTATGAAATGCCTTTTAACCCCCTTAATGCCACTCTGCCTCCAGAAATGCCTTTTAACCCTCTATACGCCACTCTGCCTCCTGAAATGCCTTATACCTCCCTATTTTCCACTCTGCCCCATAATATGCCTTTGAACCCCCTAAGTGCCAGAGTGGCATATAGGGGTATAAGGGATTTCTGGAGTCAGAGTGGCACATAGGGGGTCAAAAGGTATATCATGGGGCACAGTGGCATATAGGGGGTTAAAAGGCATATCACGGGGCACAGTGGCATTCAGAGGGTTAAAAGACAAATCATGGGGCACAGTGGCATAAAGGGGGTATAAGGCATTTCTGGGGCAAAGTGGCAAGCCTGGGGGCAGATGTGCATAGCTGGGGGGGCAGGTTGGATAATAAAAGGAAATAAAAACAAAATATTTTTCTCCATCATAGCGTTTATTAAAAAAAAATAGTTTGCATGAATTAACATTAACTGGTAAACCTTTTTTCCTATAGGGTCGTCTTATATTCAGGCTTTTTTTCTTTTTTTTTTCTAAATTAATTCATTATTGTGGGATGGGGTCGTCTTATAATCGAGTAAATACAGTATATTAAGTGCTGGTTATGTACTCTTTCTAAATACTCATGGTCACAAACAATAATTTAGTCTGTGTTTCTATCTTAATTATTATTTTAATTATCATCAGCATATTGTAATTATTATAGGGATAAAAAAAATATTTTTTTACAGCAGATAAACCATAATGACAAATATTACTGAAACACACAATAGGATGTGAGATTCTTACCATAAAATAAATGTTGAATATAAGATTCTGTAAAATATGTAAGATGTGGGAAAGTAACGCTGGCAAATGATTTGTCGGATTCGCAAAAATGATCCCTTGCCCCCTACAGAGTGGCAGTCCTCTGTGTACCCCACTGGCACGCTAGCCCAATATACAAACACTTGTTTTTCCCACTTTTCCATCGTATTACTTTGGAAACATAATTACTACATATTCACAGAGCTAAAGTTATTTAAATATTTTTTATTTACTTGTAATTTATACTTAAAAAATCAGAATAACAATAATTAGAACTATTTTTTTCAGCCCTTTTTATTATTTGAATTTTCCTTTATTTTGCAGATAAGTGAAGGGGCCGAGTGTATTTTCATCCCCAAAAAGTTGTTCCTAGAAGAAGCTCCTGCAAAGTCCAGACGTGATGCACAAGAACTGGTCAGCTCTTTCCCTACAGAGGCCATGATCAGAGAGTACTACGCGAGACACCAGGCATGGAGCGTCTATAAAGACAAAGTTATTGGGCAGCAGCTCATTAGACACACGAGACGGCAATATTTCAAGCAATACCCCTCATCGTGATAATGCTTAGGTGGTAATTCATCAAAAAAACCTGGCATATCTGGTGCATAGTGCTAAATCTGGAGGAAGAATCATTTTCGGTTTCAATAAAGTAAATTTCTTATACATTTTTATTGCCTTTATTAATTTATACTCGCATCTTTTTGAAAGAAAACACGGAGCTCAAGTTTAGTTCATTTCCGTTTTTAATAAAACTTCCCGTTAACCTGTCATTTTTCTCATTTTTGTTTTCACAAAAAGAACTGCCTAAATTTACGATGCGTGTTAATTAAGATAACTTTTTCATTTCTAAATTCACTGTTTACCACATTTTTCATATTTCACCTGTATGCTATGTTACAATATTCAGACATGTCTTCATTTCTTCATCTTCATATTCAGACATGTCTTCATTTCTCTTAGTCAGTCTATCATTACATCAGGACCATGGAAACGCATCAGACTAGCCGGGGATTCTACCTTATTTCTAAATCTCCCTGTTTGTTTCCTGCTGATAGATACAGTAAGCAGTGGTAGCAAGCATAGGCCCTAATGAGACGTAAATAATGTTTGTGCTGTATATAAAATCCAAGCCAAATGAAGACAACTTTAAAACCTATCCTCATTTGTGGTATTATTGTCGTTTTCTATTCCATTGCTTTTTGTCACTGGGGAACCTTTGGTGTCCTAAACTAATATCCTAATATTACACATTTAAAAGTTGTTTTGTCTGTTTCTAAATTTTACTTCATCTTGGGCAACAATATCTATAATTTACCTTTTTAATCTATTCATTCCTTTTTCCAAACAAGAAAAACATACAACGTTACAGTCAATGATTCACTTTAATGCAATCATATTACTGTAAAACTGCATTATATATATTATATATATATATATATTATATACTCACTTAGCCTATATATATAATCGGTATATATATATATATATCCATCCTTCTATTTAATTCTATTATGCAGATTGACGGAAAAATAAATGATAATAAAACAAACATATAGTAAACTGTATAACTCAATAAATATCTTCAAGAAAATACCGGTATATGAAGCAAAATGGTTACAAAACATTCAATTATGTTCACTAAGAAAAGACAGGGTTTCAAAATGATTAAACATGTTGCAATTAACTATTCAGATGCTGACCATAATCTAGATAATTTATCGTTTACCATTTATTCTCATCCTAGGGAGGGGGATTTAAGAAAGAAGGAGAATACAGTGACCATAACTACAGCGTATCCCCTTCAGGACAGAGTTTTTTTTCTTGTCTTTTTACCATATATTTGTTAAAGCATGATTCCCCTTTTCCAAGTTTGATGTACCCGCACAAATTATACATTTGTTTTTTCTCAGGATCAGTAGATCCTTTTATTAAAACCACGAAAAAACACAATAATTAGTGCCAGGTTGTAAAATAAAAAAAAATAAAAAACTATACTAAAATACAAAAACACCACATTATTTGCAATGAGTTATTTGTCAGGAAAAATACAAGATTTCTTTTCCAAAATAAGCTTTACATAGATTATTAAAATTACTTAAATTGCGCATTAATCGGGAGATAGGGTGCCGTAAACACATAAAATCCTAACAGAACTGCTTTACAAAATCACAAATAAAATGAAATGATATAATGATATTTATATTGTCCAAGGTGCCAGGAGTCTGCGCACAATAATCAAGTATCTGAATCAAGTTCACAAAGATCACAAAGGAGTTGTCACGGATAAATGTGAATGAATGCGCATCTCACACAAGTTCTTATAAACTCAGAGGAGAGCTGCCTTCCTTTTGAGATATGCCTGCTAGGAGCTCATCAACTTATTTGTGAATCATTGAAGGCTTTTTTGTGTTTAGAAGATTCTTTGGGCTAATTAGTAAAATATTGCACTATAAAGCAGTGCATCTCATTTCCCATGTTTAGCAAGTAATTTGTAATCTCTTTAGACGCCAAACCAATTTACTTGTCAATTTATTATGTGCGGCAGAGATAATATATTGCAAATCAGGCTGCTAACGTTGAAAATTAAATCTGAAAAAATAAGACTTTTTAGTACTATTGTTAAAGTTTTATTTTACATGTACTAATTAGAATTATTGTTAGTTCAGTAAGGTAGAACTTCTTAGTTATTTGTTTAATTAAAATAGTGTGTGCGCAGTTAAAAATAAGCTAAGAACTTGTGCGAGAAAAAAATATCTTTCCTCAATAATTAAATGTTACCTTTCCGCGTGTTATCCATTATCTTTTCCATCAGTCTACCTAGTGTTAGACCCATGAAATAGTCTACCGCCTATTAGTCTTGAGATGATATGGTAGTAGGTAACACACAATTGGACAAAATTAGCAATATGACTTGGCATGATATGAGTGTGATTGCTAACAGCAATCACACTCCTATCATACCCAGGCAACCAGTAAATGCTGGTACCTAGGCATGATGGGACTGTGCTCGCTGTGATTGCTGTTAGCAAACACACTCCTATCATGCCAAGTCAGCCAGTACATGCTGGTACAGGGTGGCTGTAAGTGATGTGCAGACCCCATACTGCTGGCAGCATCACTACACAAG
>VKOC01024827.1:0-41369 GCA_009364415.1 Spea multiplicata | reverse complement strand
CATTTTAAAGGGGTATAAAGGAATGTAATCTTGGGGTATGAATTATGATTGGTTTAATAACGGGGTATATGCAAAGCATCCCGCTACTTTTCAAATATTCTCTTTTCAATTTAAACTATTCAATACAACCAAAGTTAATTGACAATAATGTTCCCACACTTTCAATAGACCCTTGAAAATAACTGCTACAGACAACACTAAGATGACTCTTGTGGGTTCATCTTAACCAATACACAAGGAACATTTAGGTTGTGCATTTAGTTCAGTAACATTTGGTAGAATTAGCTTATGGTGCAGACTATCCCCAACTTTTGATAAAATATTTAACAATGGCATCATAGCATTTACAGATATATTTAAAACTAATTTAATGGCATGTATTATTCATTCATACGTATATCTACTTTATGACTAGAATTCAAATCTAGTTCCATTCAGTTGTGCAAAATCGAAAAATAAAATATATAAAAAAAAAAATCAATGCACAGAACAGTCTGTGTATATCATCTTTAAAAAAAAAATAAGTACTTTTTTGTTGCAAAATAAAAACCATCACATAACTTTTTATATAGATAAGTCGACTCCTCTCTCTGACATACATATTAAACCTGAAAACCTTAATGAGCCAATTGAAATTCAATGTTGTTTTCAGCGAGACCCTTAATGAATGAAACCATGATGACATGCAACAGTCATACTTTATATTACATATTATGTATACAACAGTATACATATACCATAACAGTGGTTAGTACTTGAAATATTCCCCATATATACATAATTTAGATTATAGTTATAAAGACTATGGAATTCTCCATGAGTCATCATTCCTGGCATTTGAAGATAGTTAAAGTGTAGGTTAGCATCACATTCTTCAAATTCAGGTCTCCTGTGACATATTCTGCTATATTTCCGCCAAAAGTGTAATGCTGAATTTAGTAAGTTACAGATAAAACAAAAAATCTTAAAAATCTACCACTGGTGAAAATATTCTAGAGGCATTAGTAACAGGAACAGGGAGGTGGTTCTGCCACTACAGATCTCTGGTCAGATCCCACCTAGGGTATTGTATGCAGTTCTGGAAACCCATCTCCAGAATATGATTGACATTGTGGACTGAGCTCAGAGCAGGGCTACAAATTATAAGGAAAGACTGAAAGAGCATGTTTAGAATGGAGGAAAACAAAGAAAGAGGGGATGTGATAGAAACATTTAAATATGTTTTTCTCTACTGAGAGAGTGGTATGTAAATGGTACAGCCTTCCAGCAAGAACGTTAGAGGCTACTACAGTGAGGGAATTTAAAATATGTTTTGGGATAGATTCATGCTTAAAACAGGACCAAGGGCTGCCCCATGTAGGTCCTAAAGAGGATATTGTACTATAAACTGCAATTGCCCATTAAGTTTAAAGCCAATGGTAAAGACTGTCTCTACCATCCTTAATCGAGTAAAACTACCGATCACTTGTGGTTAAGTTGGGTATATTAGGTTATTAAACTGTAAAAAAATATGGATTTGGCACATTTGTAGACTTCAGTAAGTAATTAACTAGATTAGAGAGTGAAAATATTTGCACACCTAACAGCAACAAGGTGGAGAAGGTAAAACAGGAGTGGTTGTTATGATCACAAAGGGCAGAACAGTCAAAGTTATATTTCTACCGAGGAAGTCAATAGTTATTAAAATGAAAAAGGTTGTTCAAGTAGTAGAAAGCATGCAACTGTCTAATGTCTAATACTAAAAAAGTGCAATAAGACCGACTGGGCAAAACAAGGATATTCAACGCAAAGCCACATCTGTCACAGCACCGTTTGTGCTGCTACATTTTCATCTACCTTAAACAAAAGTTAAAGTCCAGTCAAACGACAAAAAGGACCACTGACTTGATAAAAGTCCTCAAGTGGGACTGAAACTTTGATGTCTGCAGTTTTGCATTAACACTTGAAAGCATCCCTTTTTGAAGTCCCCAGAGTGCTCCTTTTTTGTCATTTGTATGAAGAGCCAGGCTAGCACCGAGGCAAGGTTGTTTGGGTTGTTGGCTTGTTAAAATATACCTCTCTAAAAATTCTCACTTACCACCACAACAGGCCCAAATCACTTCACAAAAGGTTTTGAAAAACAGAGAGCAAAAGCTCCATATTTTAGGGAACAACACACAATAAGCTCAATAGGGTGTATTCACTAAAGTGAGAATTGGCAGGAGAGTTGTGCTTCAGCTTCTTGGCTTCACGACACATAATGAAGAGCTGACCCTAATAAGAAAGATGAGTTTGGCTGGACCTGTATATTGCAACGGTTAATCAGATTTCTTCAGCCTCCTTACACATTGAATTATATTATACTGGGTCACCTCAACTTTGCTTGCCAGAGAAAATTGCCAGTGCATATTAGTCCTTCATATTAGATAAGTGAAAGGAGGGATTTGAAACCACAACTCTCCTGGCAATTCTCCCATTAGTCAATAACCCCAACATAGTCACATATCAGATAATGCACCTAGAACATATAAATGTGATATTTAGCCACAACCATGCCAAAAACCATCGATAACAGACATTGCACATGACCAGATATGAAGGCCCCCAAATGGTGTTAAGAAGAGATGCCAATCCTATCAATGATGCACTTACACCATAACCACCAAAATTAAAAGATCATTTTATATTAGAAAACCTTTTCCTAGACACTGTGAGCATTTGGGCATTGGTGAAAATATAAAAAATTGAAGTGTCGACTTGTATTTCATTGATATAGTTTCATAACAGGCTTCACAGAAGTATCCGTTTTAAAGCAGAGATTGTATCTTAGCAAGAAATTGTGACTCAGTGTGTATCAAAGCACATGATAAAATTGTGTTATCACTTAGGAATCTATCCATTGCAGTTGTAGCTCCTGCTTTTTTTTTTTTTTTAAAAAAAAAAAACAAAACAAAATAGCATATTTTAAATTAAACTCTTGGCTAATTTGCAGATTCCTGTACAATTGTTACTTTAATTGCCACATTACACTACTAGAAAAATGGTTCCATGGCAAGTAGCACTTAAACTAGTTTATAGCCTGCTTTCTTGTGACAAAGGTTACAATTGGGACAAAGTTTCTATCCCCAGATATCTTTGCCTCACCAGTTATTTCACAGGAACCTTTTCTATTATTTGTCTTGTGGCAGTCTATTAAGAAGCCGTGGCTTCTATGACTGAGCGCCGGCATGACATGACCTTCTGGTGCTCAGTTATAGGAGCCCCAGCGGAAGTGCCAGGCAGCAGCATAGGTGGTCTACATGCATTGTGAAGATGTCCACTGGCTGCCCCTACTAGACACCAGTAAGTCTTGGGATGTATTGGTAGGTCTGGGGGGGACTAGAGTGGCATATCTGGGGGGCAGAGTGGAATATCAGGCAGTATAAGGCATATCTATAAGCAAGGCGCATTTTGAATTTAGGGGGACCTTAAAAGGGCTGTTGGTTTTCCAAGTTTCTGTTTGTATATAACATATGCTGACTGACTGTATAATACCAAAAATGTTACAATACATGTATTCCTGTTCATTAAGTAGCATACTGTTTTAACATTCCACTAATGTGTATTTTTTCTTTAAAATAGCACCAAACTACAAAGGTGCGACCTATAATCGGGCCAATAGGGCATGTAGCAAGCAACAGCATTTTGGGGCATAAAGGTTCCAGTATACATGCATTAGTGGTATGTGAGAATAAAGATGTGGATATATGTGTGGCTATTTTATTTATTAAGCACTGACTGATGTACTTTACATTTTACAATATATCAAAGGGGGGTGATAAATCATGTCTTATAGTGGCCATTTCTACATTTTGCTTGGGGTAAAATAGGTATGAACAGATTTGCTGTTCTCTGTTCAGTGTTGATCAAGTTTTTCTACAGAACTATCCACCTGTTTGCAAGCAGTAGTGGGCATATGAACTATAAGAATAATGTCAGACATCATGTATTTGCACAAAGATGAAGAACGGCATACTAAGTGGTATGAAGGATAAACTGTTTAAATTATAGGATCTACAGCTGGCAGCATGCACATTTCAACCAGTGCACAACCTGCTGCAGAATTAGATATCATTACTGCAACATAACTCATACAAAAGTGGAAGAAAATGCTCTTGCAAAATAAAAATCAGCATTTCCAAAGATGATCTATGATCCCAAGTGCATTAAACTATGTGTCCAAAAAAATGTTCTAAGCTTTATTATTTCAACATAGTAAAACTAAAACAGCACATTGCCTTGTTGATTTGACAGTAAAAGTGGACAAAGTGACAACAAATGAACAAATTTACATATATGAAGCTTCTAAGCAAATTTGTTCATTAGTGAAGCAAACAATCAATGTAACCGGCCTTGCCAACTATGTCATCACTTCCAATCAAACTGCTCAGGGCAGTGGGAAATGTTCACAAGCAAGTCAAAAGACAAAACCTGAAAGAGCATTCCATGGGATGGAAACGGGGCAGATATTTTTTCAAAAAGGGAAAAAGAAGAAAAAAAAAAAAGGTTAAGTCAAGCCTTCACGGTAAGGAGCATCTACACAACAAAGAACAGCATGACTGATTATTTCTGCTTGTGAAATAAAACACAATGAGTTTTTGTTAGCAAAACCTTAAAGTGAAACTTTACAGACTGCGTAGAATACAAACAAAAACACAAACAACCCATACCACATGCTGTTACAGACAAAGTGAGATGTAATGCGACTGAAGGCTGTCATTGTGATTCCCACAGCCAAAGAACTGCGATTTGTCCTAGGTAGGAGTGAATTAAGGAATTCTTTTTCTGTGAACTTTTGAACCCCTTATGCCAATATTTCAGAATATTCTCTATAACCAATAAAGGCAACAGTTGGCCTCATTGAATTATCTATTAAACCTACTCACTCCATCATATGGACTTCCTAAACCATGCACCACACATAATACTACCGATGGACCAAGTAAGGTTTAAGATCTTGAATCTCATCTGCCATGCATTTTTAAGTACTGTAAACTGAAGTGGGACCCTGGCAGAACCTTAAAGGCATTTACCTACAGAAATATGTCCTATATTAGTTTGCAGAGAGGACAGATGTATTCACTATAGCTTTACATCAAGCGAATGGCCTACAACTGGGGGCAGGCTGGGATGAAAATAGACATTCTTAGACATACACATTACAAAGGGCCAACTCTGGCACGTTTCATAATGTACGCAAATTGGAGACAACTTGGATAGAACTTGGCATTAACCTTGACTAGATGGAGAAATTCACAACAGTTGGCAACCAGCAAAGAAAGGTTGACTCTTTCATGAATAGATTCCCCAACATAGAGGAATCCAATTTTTATAAGTTATGGCATTTCATACAGTTGGTATTAAATTAACAAATAATATATGAATGTTATTTCTGAAATTATTGCTGTGAGTTAGTGTGAGAGAATTGAAAAGAAAGGCAGTAACCTACAGCAGTGTTAAGTTATTAAAACTGCTACAGTGATTTATGTTCAGAATTACCACCAAGCAAAAGATAACCATGAACATTTGTCATTGTGTTTTGTTTTTACAGTAAGATTTTCTCATTATCATTGAAACATTTTTAACACCATAACACTTGCCGCTGAACCAGCCAAGACCATACAGTGCACTAATAAGAACACTTGAGACTTCATCATTGGGAACATAAATACAATCCTATACCCATCACAAATGCCTTTGAACAGGGCTTTCAACAACTTCAGCACCAGTCTAGATGATGCAGGTTTCAAGAACTCCTCCTTATAAATAGAGGATAATAATGAAAGCTCAGAGTGCAGATTTGATTCAGTATTATTGACCAGCACTGCTAATTGCCCAGATCGTTATAATTTACTACCCTTTATTAATATACTGGCAACAACATCTTGATTTTAAGCAAGGCCCCCTTTACGCTTGGTTTGTGTAAGCTCAAATTGTTATGCGCTACTTGTTACATTCTATATAACCCATTGTACAGCACTGCAGACTATGAAAGCGCTATATAAGTCAATAATAAGAAGGATTATAAAAATCAGCAACATAAGGCAGTAGGCCCTTAACTACATTAATTCCAGCACTGCCATCGATACAGTTTGACCACAGGTTGGGTACGCAGCTAAACACACTACTTAAGATAAAAGGTATTGCCATTCAAAAGTCATTTAAAATTTGTATTTAAAAGCAGACTTTGGATAAAAAGCATAATTGCAAAGTTGTTGGTTGCTTCCACCATAAATTATTATGCAGGCCTGTTATTAATTCAAAGTCAATATTTACTATACAATTGTATTTACTTGTCAAAACTATAATGTGACTATTTACAGTCAAGTCTGTATTGTTAATACATTATATATATATAAAATATATTTACACTAATTCTCTCCCACAATAAGCCTCAATGGACCATGTCCAACTTGAATTAGCTGAGGGTCAGTTACCTACTACCTGTGACAGGTCTGAACCTTTATATGTATCGTGTGGGGGGGGGTCTTTAAGCGTTTATTTAATGAGAGCCCCTTGAGATTCATTTCATTTACAATAGCTATTATGGGATATTTGAGAAAATAAAGATGTGTCTGTCCGTACTGTATTTCTTTCTGAGGCTTGTGTCAGGACACATACCCCCTCCCCCCCCCCCCCCAGTAATGGTTTGTGCTGGTGGTTGGAGAGCTACTCAGTTGTCGACGGCAGTCCGCTAGAGACCCCCGTTGTACGCGCGCACCGAGCGGCACGGCACCTGATAGGAGCAGCGTAAACAATACATGACATAATGCTTTCTTACCTTGCTAACCACGTTCTCCACGAGCCCAGGGCCGATTTGGAAGACTTTCTCGCGGCACGTGCAGATGTTATTGTGCGCATCAGTGATGGCATCGAGCGTGGCTGTGGTGGGAAGCTGGGGTGCTTGCGTCGTAGAGAGGACGCTGGTGGCCACTGTGTCATTCCCAGCCGGGAGTTGCATCCAGTGGCCGTCCTCTACCCCGCTGTCGTTACACGTTATATTGGGCATCTCCAAGAAGAAGAAGTCCGAGAGGCTGCTGAAAGCGAGAAACAACATGGGGATCCAGGTGAGCAGCACCAGGCGGATTTGGTACTTCCCCAGCCCTCCTAGGAAGGACAGCACTGAACCGTCATAGTCCAATAGCAGGGGGCTGTACCGAGGGTCCGGTTGGGGTGGTGAGGCACGGGCGGGAGACGGCTCGTTGGTGGCACGGAGCACAGAGCTGGAAGCTGGTAACACAGATCCATTCTCCTCAGCCTCGGGCTGCCTCTCCCAGCCGGATTCAAGATCTCTGTCTATGGACATGCTGCCTAATTACCGGCACATGGACCGGCAGCGGCCGGCAGCATGTAACAAATCGCGGATTAAAAAAAAAAGCACAGTTATCCAATGGATATGCACCGTATCACAATCCGTCTATTCGCACTGAAATCACAGCGGAACTGCCAGGCAGCGCGCTAGCAAACAGTTAAATAACCTCGCTAGCCACTTGTTTCGTCACAATCACCTTCGTCACAATGGTCCCAGACGCCAATCACAGCTGGCAGTGCCCGCGTCCTACGTAACAAAGGGTTAAATGAAACCTTCGCTAACGTTCTATTCGATCACCGTTACCATGAACGGTGGGCGATCGTCAAGAACGGCAATAAATGCGAAAGCCGGTGTTAAACACAACACCTCCACCCTACTGTGTAAACCGGGGTGTCCTATGCAGCAGCTGCCCCTCCTGCACAATGCCAAGGAAATGTACGAGGTGGGGGTGCCAATCCTGCTAAGGGTACAAACCCACCTCTGCACCTCCGATCTAAACGCATCCGAGACCCATCTGACACACACACCGCCGCGGGCTCTGGATCGGGCAGAAAATGTTGCGTCTTTTTTTTGTTTTTGTTCTCCCTCCGATCCCTGTGAAGAGACAGCTGCGGATCACCGACACCCGGTCAGATCCACAACACGGGGCTGCCGCTTTGTTCAAATGCTCCACGGTTCCTGCACAACCTTGGATCCCTCCTGTGAATCCGATCCCCCGATCACGTCCTCAGAGGCCAGATCGGTACACGGCAGCAGTAATTCCAATTCAGAACAGCCCGGAGAGAAACGGTAGGATCCAGCCGGTCGGGTCAGCGGCTGTCAGCCTCTGCACCGCATGACATTTCTTTCCCACTCTCCCTCTCTCTCTTTTTTCCCTTTCCATTCTTAATCTACGCCCCCGGAAGTATTGCTGGATTCACAAAAGCCAACCTGCAAAGCCAGCCCCGTGTATCGCCCTCCCATAGGAGGAGATCAGGTATCACCAACCCTGGGAGAGGGAGGCAGACAAATCTCATAACGATCACCTGCACCACCCCACTTAGTTATTTGCCTCGCAGAACGAGCCAACGTTCACATTAATCAAGAAACAAAAAAACACGTTTTCTGTATCAATAATACAATTATGTACTCGGGGTCTGTTCACTAAAGTGACCTGAACCATGCATAATTAATTAAATGGACTAGGAGTCTTCTCCTAGCAATGTAACCATGCATTATAGGGGGACACTGTAGACATTTTCACAGCAGAAGCTCACTAGGATTGGATCTTCATAACCTATAGTTAAGTGAGGGCACTCTCATGTCAACACTCCCAGTAGTGAATAGACCCAATTGTAATTCCTGGTTATACTTGATGCATATGCTTAGAATTAATGAGGTCGAACAACAAAATGTATAACGTATGTTTTATTGTACTATATTTTTTATTAACAGTACGAGGATATCGGCAAAGCAGCTTCCACTCGCTCACGCAGTGTACAGCCAGAGACCGGATATATCCTGCCGCGGGGTACGTGCATAAAAACATAGCATGCGGCCGAGGATATCCATCAGGCGGCCGCTGGCCTTAAAGCGCCAGAGCCGCCTTGTGATTGTCAGTCCGGCCTTGATCATTTGTGTCGCCCTTGATGTCGCATTAACAATCACTGAATACGATATGTTAATAAAACGCTGAATTGCAGAAAGGAATGAACTGGGAAAAAAATTGGGAAAAAAAATTCAAAATAAATAAATGTTCTGACTACCCCTAAATCACCTTGTTGTCTCCACCTCTTTGGCGACGGGGGGCCCGTGAGGCATTTCCTCCACTATTTGAATGTGTATCACATCCATTTTTATCATCTTGCTCTGTTGATTTGAGCGAAGGGCGTAGAGGGAGCTCCTACCTTCCACAAAGATGTTTACAGTTTAAATTCCAAATGGCGGCTTAATTATATCTGGTATGTACCAAACTTCAGACACAAGCTCCATTTTTGCCAGCCTACTTGTAGCACAGTAATTTAAAGTCACTTTATTATGACTAATCCAAAGTGATGTATTTCACATGTGGGAAAACTTGGATAATTCTACTGAATAAACTACTTATAGATTTAACATGGTTAGTAAAATTAGCCATGTGTGTACAAGAGAGAGAAAATTTCAATAGGATTTCACCGAAACACCGTATAGGAATTTAAGTTTGGTGAAAATTGAATGAACCAATACATTTTGTTAATCTTCGTTTATTAAACTAAAATGGGTAAAAAAGTGATGTTTACAAGGGTTTTAGAAAAATGACTATTGTGAGTCTTGCTCGATAGTGATGTGAAACTTCAGCGCAATCTTATTCTTGTCTGGGCAACGGTCAAAAGGTTATTCAAGGTTACAGCGAAAACAGGCCGTGTCTGTTTCTACAGGGTTTTCAGGGTACGAAGGAAGCAGAGTTAAAACGTCGTTGGTTTTAAAAGCAATCAGAGAGCAGTCACAGCTGTCAAAAGCTGATAATGAACAAGCATGGGCAGTGCGGATGATAATGCATGCTGTGTCACACACATGATCACGGAACAGTCATACAGAGATAAAACATTTCACTTGCTTTAATATACATAAAGACAAAGCAAGCAACTGCACACCAACTGGACATCTGGGCAAAGGCGGAGATAAGTTTTTATTTGAACATCCCCTCCAGCGCTCTTTATCTTAACCAGTTTAGTGCTATCTTAGATCGTTGAGTACAGTTTCCTGACGTGTCAGAAGAGCAACTGGCCTTTCTTACCCCTGCCCATGGAGAATGCATGCTGACGCATCATATAATGGTACATGTATGAATACCATAGATACACATGACATGTTTTTTATTTAGTACATTAGTCTTTTTTTCTGGCAAGATGGAAAGCCACACTTAGTTTTCATTTTCCAATCCCACCTTAATTAAGCCTAGCTAAAGAACCACCCTGTCCATCAACTGAATACGCATTTAGATTGTAAGCTTGCGTCCTCTTCACCTAATGTGTCGCGTTGTCTTAGGCTGTGAATTCTAGTTTTGTCATACCGTTTCAATGTATGTGTTGTATGATCCGCTGCAAAAATCGTTGGCTCTATAGAAATGAACAATAATAATAGTTTTGCCTGGACACCTACATTCTTCACTGCGTGTAACTTGATGCAAAAGTTCATTAATTAATTAGAGATGGAAAATGAGGTTTCTTCTGTGTCTTTTTCTTGTCCGCTGCCTGCTTCTGTTGGGACTCCATACTTAAATACTTAAATGCTAGTACAAAAATAAAAGGGCACTATGTTTATACACTAGTATCGATGGGTTACGTACTTACATTACAGCAGGTTCCAGCTTTGAGAATTAGTATTTATATGGGAATAGTGCTATACCTGTATTTATATTTATTTACATTATTTTCTATTTATTTATAGATTCATTGACTTGAGCATTTATTTATTGATAGGTGTTCTTGTGTTGTTTCACACCGATGCTGCTTCTATATGAATTTTGATACTGAATTTGATACTGTATGAATTTACCTATATTTATGTTTCTGCAACTGCTGAATCGGGATCTAAAAGAGGCTATAATGCCCCTTTATTTGTGTTTCGGGTTTGCATAGCTCCCAGCACCCATAAAAATAATTTTTTGTAGGAAACTGTAGGGTTGAGTATTGAAGCGGTGATTTTATGGGCTGGGTGTCTTAATTATAATATGAATATAAGTAAACTCTTGTATGTATTTGTCTGCCCAAAGTACACCACAGTTAAAATACATTTATCACTTAGTGGTACCATCTCTCTTTGGTATCTCCAGGTATTGTTTTCTCCTTTTTTCCTTTTAACTTGATCCTCACAACAGCCTCGCTGAAATTAGAAACACTGTGTTCCCCAACCACTAAGATCTTTAGGTCACTTACTTCTGGATGTGTCTTTGGCTACAATCAAACCATTCATGTCTGAGCATGCCCATACCTTCTATCGTGCTTCTCCTCAATCTCCTTAATAGAGTGTAAGCTCAGAAGAACATGGTTTCTTCTACTTCTGTACCAGTATGTTTTACGTGTGTTCGTGTTGTTAAATTTAATTGTACTCTTCCCTCGTTGCAATAGCACTACAGAGTCTGCTGGCAATTTATAAATCAAATGTAATAGTGAAATCAATGGGACTAGCTGGCATTCTACTGAGCCATTACCAGTGAAGGTAGAAACATACTTAAAACATTTTTATTGCATTATAAAATAATACACATTTAATAATTATAAAAATGTTTCACAAGAATTGGTTGATGGAATGCAGCCATCGACGTTCGTGCATCCAATTGTTATTCTGCTACCAAAAATGAATCTGAATCATGAATATGCCTATTCAGAAAAGAAAAAAAAAACATATACAGTAAACTCCTATTATTAATTGTTATACAGCAGGAAGCTAAAGCAGAAAGTAACATGGTGAGAGAATATGTATAGTCACTAGATGACTGTACGACTTTCTGTCTACGTAGCAGGGAATGACTCTTACCTGCCTGAAGGGATCTTAGAAACTGACCTCGTAAGGTGCGGCTCTTTCCTTGTATTAGTAATGAGAAACACTTTTTTTTTTCTTTTAAAAAAATGCTTGGTAGTCACAGTTTTCTTTAGGAGCTTTCTTCTTGTATGACAGAAATTTCCATAAACTAAATATATTTTTTGGATTCCTATACTCAATGGTTCAGGTTATACTATGAGATCCCATAAATTCCCTACTACATAGTAATTGGGTAACGCAGATGGCTTCATAGAGGCTCTCCAGGATTTATCCAGACACTCCAAAGCTCCCCTTCTCCAGGTCGCCACCGGAAAACTCAGCATTGTGACACGCCACACTCCCCTTCCCCCTTAAACAGTGGTGTGTCCTGCATCATGAGCGAGACCGCCAATTCACACAAACGTTCACAGGCACACTTCACAATCTTGTGGAAATCCTTCCCAGAAGAGTAGAAGCTGTTGTAATGTTGGGCCAGTATGTGTGCCCATGGTGTTGGAATGGAATGTCCATCAATAGTTATAATGGTAAGGTGTTCACATATCTTGGGTCATATACAGCAGTATGTGTGCCCATTTCTTGTATGTTAGGGTTTTAAAAGCTTTCAGGAGGTCTATTCCTATTGGCTCCACTATATTTTCAGTAGTGATTTTAATAGTTTGTGGCAGATGTAATAGCTCAGTAAATAGAATACAAGGTGTAGCATTTATTGCCTTATTAGCTTTAAGTGAAATTTTACTTTACACCGCTTGATGATATGATTTATTTGTGGTTTGTAAATGTGTTGGTAGTGTATTTATTTGGTTAATTTGGTTGATCGTTATTATTCTAGCAGGAACCCAGAAATCAGAATGTGAATGCCTTTTATGCTTTTTAGGTTGTCCGCACCTGTTTCTGTATATTTTTTTGCTGGGCATATTTGCAGATTCTTACCAAACCTTAAGGTGCCTCATGGTGTTCAAAAAAGGCTTTACATTTCTTGAGTCTCATTTGGGTTAAAATGCAGTGCAGTCCCATTGATTTAGCTCCTTGGTAAGCAATAATGCCATGAAAATGTAGGACTCGCCAAACTTGAGATACTTTGACGTAGTAGTGGGCTACTGTGGGCTACACTGTTTTTGCTGTGTATGTTTGGACCTTCTGAATAAACATTGGGGGATGAACAGCCCACCTAGCACACCGGTGCCTCATTAATGGTGTCCAGAGAAGGCTTTTAATTGCATGAGTATCGAATTGGGTTAAAATGCAGTGCAGTCTCACTGATTCCTTGGTGAGATATATAGTTAGATTTGCCAAACTTGGGATACTTTGACATAGTGGTGGGCTAAGCAATCTGTTTAAACATATAGTGTGATGGATGTCTTCGATAGGTGTTTTTTGAATAGCATGCACTGAATTCTTGCTTTGGATATATTTGGTTGTGTTGTTGGATTTCACAGTGATTTCATTTTGATTAGCATTTCCTGGAGCTCTTCCCGTTCTAATTCACCAGACTCTCACCCAATACAGAACACTGACAAATTCTCCATAAATACAATGCATATGCTTTAAGTAATGATTCCCTTTAACCTGAACCTAAGTTTGGTAGATGACTCATTAATACCTACCAGGTGCCATGGCTTGTCTAGAGTGGCAGCAACATCATTTGGGCTGGACATTTTTGTATATGCCCTATAGGCACCAGTGACTTCCACAAACCTCTTCATGGACAACAGTGCGCTTTTATGACCATCTGTAGTTTGGGGTGTACTCCTCTCTTCCTCTTGGTAGCTTAGCTGCTCAGTGACTGATTTAGACAAGACCACTTTGCACTGGGGCCCCTTTTTATAATGAAGCATCCTGCCCCATGTCTGAGGATTTTCTCCCAGAGGAACTGGTGATAATGATACATATGAATCAAACATTTAAACATAGAAAATGTTTTCTACCAAAGCCTCATTAAAAGGTTGCTTGCTCTCCATATCAACTAGTCTAACAGTGTACCGTAAGCATTTTAAAGACTAATTTACCCCAGTTGAATTTGTTGATAATCTATTCCAAAAATATCTGAGGTTTGTTCTTGGTTTGTGCATAGCGTGTAATTATTATTATAATAAAGGTGAATCCTAATGCTAGGTATAGTGTTATATTACCTGGTCTCATCGCCTGCAACACATGCTTCTTGTTTTGCCACCAACATATTAGATTAAACTTCTGATCCACGCATCAGGGAAATTACATTGAAGAAGATGTTATAAGAGTCGAATAGGGGAAAGATTAGATATACAATACAGCTTTTTTTTTAATCTTTGGTAGCACCTGCTTGGGATTGAGGGTTTTCTTCAAAGCCGACAACGCTGCTCAGGTTTCTCAGGCAAGCAGCTGGTATGAGGGCTGTAATACGCAGTGCCAAGTCTGTGTAGGAATAGAAGCATAAATGACTTAAATAGGTAAGCGGGCAGCATAAATTGAATGTGACGGGTTTTTAGAATTCCCAAGACAAACAAATGGCAAAGCAAATTCTGAGGGAGGGAAGGTGGATTTTTTAGGCCGTGGTCTGAGGTTGGTGACATTGTAGAGCTTATGGTATTTTAGGAGGCCATGGTTATATTGTGACCTAGTTTGTGTTATGTAGCTGAGCTTAAATGATTTGAAAATGTTGTAAAAGTTCCTACGGACAGTAGATTCCATTCAATGTCGTCACAAGTAATAAAAAGAAAAGCCCACTTACTTGGGCTTTGACAGAGGAAGAGTAATTATATCTTCAGAAATTATTGAGGTTTGAACATGCAATATATAGGTATTGGTATGAATATACGGTATGTTGGTGGCTAATAGTAAATTCTATTTTGAGGAGCAAGTAAGTAAAACAAGAATGATTCTGATTTGGGAGAGACAGCATTATGCCCCCTTCTCCTATGTTTCCTGGCTTCATGGAGGTGCTAGCATATGCAGTTGGGTCTTATCTATGCTAATCATCTATTGCATTTAGTCATCTACACTTGTTGGATATACAGAAATACTCTAAAAAGGGTATTTAATGTTTGGACAAGATATGCGAAACTCACCTTATGTATACTTAATATGAAGCCTAAAACAAACCTCTTCTAAAATGTGTTCAATACCAAGCCTTTGAAGCTTAAACCTCAGCATACCTTGCCACATTGTTTCACTACGATGATGTATATAGCAGACCACTGCTGGTACCCAAGGTGTGCTACAGGGCAGTTTCCTATTTATTGAAACCACAGGTCTATAGCCAATACCTAAAATGGATACATCAGCTTCATCAAAGAACAGATTGCCAAATTACTTCTGTAAAGTCAAAGGTCACAACAGGCAAGCTTATGTGCTTAGATGATAATGAAACTCTTTATTAAGTCTTAGAGGCAAGAAATATTTACACGTGTGTGTGAATACATATATATATGATGTATAACTCTCACAATATTTAACCTTTCCTTGGTTACATGCATAAATATTCTTTGGCTCCTCCTCTCCCCGGCACTTCACCATGCACTAACACACCATCTAGGTCTAACACCCATTCACTCTAACACCATACATTAACAGCCACATCCTCGCTCTTGAACTTGAATTTACAAACACATTCTCTTCTCCTGCTCCTCTCCCTCTCCCAGGCTCACCTCGAAACCCTAACACCATACACTGACACATACCCACACACATATAATAACACCTAATACTAACACACCCACTCGTGCCATTCAACACCATACACCCATACAATTAAAAATATTTTTGAGAGGAACTCTATATCCTACTTTTGATCAATTATCAAATTAATTATCAATTACACAGAGGAAATGTGCTCAATACTGTATTAAATCAAGTGCTATATACATTAATGTCGTTTGGTTTTGAAAAACAATCTGGTTTATTCCAGTAAGCTTAATTTTTCTGCAGTTGTGGATAGTGGCATTGATGTCAGTAATGATATTTTGTTTGGATTTCCCTGCTCAAACGTTCTGTGGAAATGCTAAAGAAGCCCTACTTATCCAATGAAATCCTTTCCTCCTTTCCTTCCTTTCATTAGTCAGAAGGTCTGACTGAGTGATTAAGACTGAGCCATTCAATTGTTTACCACAAGGAAATATTATACGGAGCCAGGATGACCACAGTCTTTGCAAAACATTTGTGGGAACAGGCTAAGCCTATGCAAATACTAGCAGAGAATGACCCAGCATGAAGTTTAGTGAGTTACAAACATTTATAATACTTTGCAAAGATGAAATTAAGTATATGAATATAAACATGAACTGCAAATATATTTGTTTATTTTAATATTTTTAGTTTAATTAACGTTTATGTTGCAGTTACCACCTGAGAAAATTTAGTCATTTTATAGTCCTTGAAAATGTAAATGAACACAAAGTTATATAAATTAACTCTAGTTAAAAAAACTTTATTTAACATGGAGGATGTTAAATAAAGTTAAAAAAAACAACAAAAAAACCCCGATGTTTTAATTTAGGTGCAGAGGGGGCGGCGTCGGACCCGCGGCGGCGCACCCTGTGCGGTCACACAGGTCGCACACCCCAAAGGCCGGCCCTGGATAGGAGGAACCCCTGAGATTTTTTTACAGAGGACAGGGGCAGCCCTTGAGAAATCTTGCAAGTGTGCAAGAGATCTAGAGATCAGATCACTGGACAGACACAGATCATCAGATGAGTGGAGAGTCAGGATTTTTAAATGAATCCTGTAGCACACAGGCAGCCTGGGAAGAGACTGATAGAGGGGAGACGTGTTAGTAAAGTGATGGGTGAGGAAAATAAGTCATAATTGATTGTAAAGATGCTAGACAGGTATGAGGGAGACCAGCTAAGACATAGTTACAATAGTCAAGATGGGAGATAAAGAGGGCATGAACAAGACCCTCAGTAGCATCTCGTGTTAGGAAGGGACAAATGCTGACACCCTGACAGTGTTTTTAAGATGGAGATGCCATTGTTTTTTAAACAGAATGCATCGGCACTTTTATCAGAAATTCTGTGTCTACTGAAAAAACACACCAATATGTATAAATAAGCCCACTGAACCGAAAATGATATATAAACTAGACCTTATTTTAGCAAAGCAAGAACCAACACACTCCAAGCTAGTAACCAAACATATACTATATGCTTTATATGATTGTTAAATATAACAGTAATTTATCTTTAACTTCATTCATTTCCATCAATTATTTCAACAGTGCACGTAGACAACATATGATCCCAAGAGGCCTTAAATTATCTATCATGAAATGTGGTTAAATTGTGGTTAGATTTGGTTTCACAACCAATCTGCCAATTGCCTCTATAGTAGCGTATTTCTTCCAAAACCCTTTAACATCTTGATACAGAGGTCCCGCTGGAACGCAGAACTAAAAATGGTTCTGTTTAAATATTTGGAACAATGGAAACATCTGCAGGAGTAGAATAAATACCAAGAGGTCTAATTAATGATTTTCCTGTGCTGTCATATTCAGGGCTCTTTATGGTACTTTATGGAAAGGAAGAAGGGAATTAGCAACAGTCTTCCCTATTTACTTATTTACAACTTCAAAGGCCAAGATCTAATTTGTTATGTTAATTGTGTGCATAATATTGAATTTTTGTTTTAGGTTTTTAACACTGGGCTTACTTTTCACATTAGGGCACCAGGCCAATATGTAGAGGCGTATCCAGGGTAGCAACCACTTGGCGCCCCTCGTTCTCCCCCGCATTAAAAAAAAAAGACAGCGTTTAAAAGCTGCTCGCTGGTGCCCGCTGCTTCACTGCTTCACGCCGAAATATGATGTCATATTATGGCGCTCAGCAGTGAAGTAGCGGGCACCGCAGCAGTGCAGGAAGACAGAAGCCTCGTGCTCCCGTGGCTGGACCTCAAGGTGAGAGAACTACAAAGGGGGAGAGGGGTTAGAAAGCGAGTAGGGGGAGGGAGAGGGGTTAGAAACTGATAAGCGGAGGCGAGAGGGGTTAGAATGAATAAGGGATGAAGGCGGTAGAGGTGAATAAGGAGGGGAAGAGGGGGTTAGAGGTGATAAGCGATGGCGACGAGGGGTCATTTAGAGGAGATAAGCGGAGGGAGAGGGTAGATATAGAAGTAAAGAGTCGTGAAATTAATGTGTGGATTACATTGAAGTGGATGAGGCTGCAGAGTATGAGTTGTACTGAATGGGGAGAGCATTGAGTTAATATGTGGATGATTGTCTGAATAAGGGAGAGATGAGTTTGTCTAATGAGTGAGGAGCATGAGTTAATGTGGTGGATTGAATTGTACTGACATGAGGGAGAGCATGAGTTAATGTGTGGATGAGTTGTCTGAATTAAATTGTGAATTAGTGAGTGACTGTAAAAGTGTTTGTGTGTATCATAGATGTATAATTGTGGAAGGGCAAAGATGGCACTAGCAAGATGTTTGAGCCTTGGGGACCAAGATGGCACAGACAGGGTGTATATGGGACAAATATGGCACAGGCCGGACTGTTTGGGGACAAAGTTGACTTGTGCTGGGCTATTTGGGGACAAAGATGGCAAATCTTATGTGTGTTATCTGGGTGCTGGTCAGGTTCTATGTGGGCAGTGTGGATGCCAGGGCTGGCTTTGGGTTGTGCAACCTGTGATCTATGCCTGTAATTTAGGGAGTTTTAAATATACCTTTTAATGCCGTGTTTTTATGTGAATTCCAGTTGGTCTATACCTGCAAAGCTGGGTTTGTGTGTTATTCTGTAGATCCACATCATATCATTCCATACATTATTTATATATACCTGCATACAGGGTTAATATATGTCTTATTCAGTTGATTAATACCTGCAATGCTGTTTCCATGTATTTATTTGATCTATACCTGCGATGCTAAGTTTCATATATCATTATTGTATACCTGCAAGTATGGGATTTGTATGTCTCATTCTGGTTATTTGATATATACCTTCAGTGCTGAGATCACAAGTCAATTTCAATTGATCTGGGTTTGTGTGTTGATCTATCGGCAGCAGGGTCTAATATTTTTATATAGATATAGATATATATAGATACGCCTCTGCCCATATGGCAACCATTCCTTAAAATTCATAGATCCCCAAAGGGTATGTCTCAAAGTACAAGCCTTTTTACCAAAGGTTTAAATATCAATGTAAAATATCCTAAAGGCCACTAATGAATAATTACTAACTATGCCTAATTAATATATTAATTAAAACAGTTTGTGCTGTTGGGTTACCTTAAGGCAATATATTCAAATTTAATCTCAGCTAATGCCATCTAAGAGGTAAGAATCACAAATCTACATTTTAGCATAATATGAAAAACAACTAAAAGTTAAGTTATCATATATAATGTACTAATCAAGTCTATTATGAGAGAACATTTAGTTCCACAAAATATTTTATATCTTTCTTCCATCGGTGAGGAACTTGATAATCTAGCACTAATCAGAAAACGCAACAGAGAATGATTTAAAGGCTTGCATATGGAATTCACTTTTAAGTAAGATAAAAATAAAGGCAGTTGGTAGATAAAAAGTTTGATGCCCATCAATATGGAGACTGTAGATCTAAGAAACAAATCTGCCAAATTTAATCAAACATTGATATCATTATGTTATGGTTAATTTTATTGAACATTTGTTTTATTCGGATTTGTGTACCTCCTGTCAAATTCACTATAAATATGTACCAATGTACTGCTTCGAAGTCATCTTCAGCCTCTTCTATCCATCTGTACCTGACAAAGTCACACTTTTGAAATGTAGACATTATCAAGTTGGTGTCATAAGCCAACCACTGAAGAATAATATCTTTTACATAAGAGTGTTGTTGGGGAAAACAATTGTATTGGAATATAGATAAGTCGTAGCATGGCTCATAGTTTGGTGTGCAACATTTCCCCAAACCATGAAGAATTTGTAATGCTTTCTAGATTCCATCTGGAGAACCCAATTAAATTATTGTTCTCTGTGTTTATGATATACTGGAAAGTAGGGTGACTGAAGCTAAACAGGCAAACAACTTACAGTCAACATGATAATTCATCCTCTGTTTATATCTTATTGGAAGAATAATACCAAAATATATTCCCTTAAGCATGTAACACTTAACAAATTCAGAGGGAACAAACACCTCAGTAAAATAAAATAGCACATAAATTGGTCTTGTACTTAGAGGTCTGAAAGGTAGCCAGATTTGAAAAGAAAAGCTGGCATATAGATGACAAGCTTCAAACAAAAGCTATTTCTCCAATCTGTGTAGGGGAATATTATCTGTTAAAAATAGTAGCTATTATATTCTCCAAAGACTTTCCAAAATAATCAATGTTATTGATGAAGAGGCAGCCAGGCTGTCCCAAAAGAATACACAGTCCGTACTAATAGATGTTCCCAAAAGGCCCTTTAACAAGTGAAATGTATAATTGGAAGTACTCACTAGTCAAAAGGTTTCTTAACTGTTGAAATCCTTTTACACAGTTTCCATTTGTTGTATACTGTTCTCAACACTGTAATAGGAACAAGTATGCCTTTTCTTTTAAAGAAACAGTGCCACCAAATAAAGACATGTTACTATTCATTTCATTATTTTGATTTTAGAATGTATAATTGTTTTTTTATGTATTTATTTCTGACAGCAGATAAGAACCATTTGGCCAAAAACCAAATTCCCATATACATTGTTTATAAAAACCCACCCCCATAAATTAAGTGAACTCTAAAAAGCAGTGGCCCAATTTAAGTAAGTAATAGTATTGTGAGAGTAGACAGCTCCAGGGAGATGTTTTACTAGATTGTGGTATATGGTGTCCCTGGGATGGAGCATTTGTTGAGTAAGACTCGCAATCAGAGGGAACTTCAGGCGTATCTAGGGAGGATTTAGGCTGGTCTGTCTGGGCTCTCAGAGTCTATTCAAGATTCCAATGGGAGCTAAGCTTTATTTTTATTATTTTGTTTTTGGGTTTTTCACATGTAAATAAACGCACAGTTCACCACATCTGCCCTAGAGGACCGCACATAAAATCCTTAGAAGTGACATTTATGGCAACGAGTATATTTCTTACTGTTATTAATGCTAATTGTATTATGTTATTTCTAATTATGTGTGTGTTAAGCTTGTCTGTCTTAAAGAAGGCGAGGGTGATATCAGCCTTATGGATAATTGGGTCTTATGTATTGATATTCACACATAGGTCCTAGGTTTAATGTCAACACGTAGAAGACCCAGA
The DNA here is from genome assembly GCA_009364415.1 of Spea multiplicata. Lineage (NCBI taxonomy): Eukaryota > Metazoa > Chordata > Amphibia > Anura > Pelobatidae > Spea > Spea multiplicata. The sequence goes on along the minus strand of VKOC01024827.1, from coordinate 20,342 downwards.
AATAAGTAACTGTCCATCAGCTCAGGTTTCTTTGCTCTCCAAGATTTACCATGCATCTGTGGACAATCACCAAAATCTCTAAGCGAGTGAAATACAAATTGGGATTTGCCAGGTATTTAAGATTCCTAGTACATTAAAATATCCATATCTTGACATTTTTCTACCACCTAAAAACTCTCATCTTCATAACACATTGCCATGATGTTCCATGGATATATAAGAACGATATTGTAACTGCCTGGTATCAAATATTTTATTGTTTACATTCCATGAAATGTTCCTCTTTAATCTGTTTTCGTGTTAATGGCAACCATAAATATAGGCATTGTCTATTGTTTTTGGAACACTCCCAGATTGCATGCATGGAGAGTTGCCAGCCTTGTCTCAAAAGAATATAATGCAATTGATGGCAGATATATAATGACAGAGGTGCAGACTTCCTCATTTTAATTACTTTCACTAGGGAAAATCTCTCTGCAATCTCTACAAAAACAGGCATACGGACATGGCAGGAGTGGTAGTTAAGTCTAGTGAAGGGGAAAGTGGCAGCTATGATGTAAAAAGACCTCTGGCTTCCAGGTCTTTAATTTGATTTAGGGGTCTCTGAATCAGATTTAGTGCCCCATTCCCTAAAAGTAGAATCTGTACATGTAGGACAGAGAGCTTTGCTTGCTCTATCTAGACGACAGCGTCTTATCAGAATCCAGCATTTTCATGTTAAGATGTTTGTGTTGTATGTTCCAGCAAACCTTTATTGGTGGTGCCCCAGAATTTCATTCCAAGCTAATGTTCATCCATAAACCTTGAATGTATTTGAACTGGTTCATCAAGAATTAATTTTACCGAGGCACTGTGCCAGAAAAACTCTTTAGCTTCATCTGGCTCCACGCCATAGGTCTGTGTTACTGATAATCTGCAAATGTGTGTTAAAAGTAATGTAACTGAACAAGCGAGGAATAAATAAGATTTATTTCGTACTTGTACAATACTGGAGGTTATAATTTTTGTATTTATGTTGCTTTATTAATTTAGTCTGTATCTTAAAGCTACAGTTTATATTATAGTCATTAGCATTCACAATTGGCTGGATTTGCTTTTTTTAAGTGTGAGATTTTGTGGTTTAGGGGTGCCCTGTTTGCAAGACATGGGTTATGAGTGGCTGAACTTAACACAGTCGCATATTCCATCAGTGTGTGCGTATGTTTCCACCATGACTTTAGTATACATTATGAGGGTTTAACCCTGTTGAGCTTCTCCAGCAAGGTAGGCAGAACTGGTCTTGTGTTAATCGTAGCTACGTAATTGAAAAGATTTGACTCTTATTAAAGAAGAACCTCCAAGAGTTTGGTCCTTTTAAAATGAATAGTGAAATTGTGTTGAAACGTTCAAATAGCCTTCAAACTCTTAGTCAGGTGATTATGCTTTTGAACATTTATTTCCAGTTGACTTAGCTGTACAAATAAACATTTTAGAAACATCTTTAATTTTATATTTTTCATTGATGGGTAGGGCTACTGCAGTTGCTGGAAAAAAAAAATCTAACTTTAGGGCAATTTTGAAAGGTGTTTACCTTTTGATCCTATATAGGATTTCACAGGAAGGCCTTTGAAATACCAGATAGCTGGCAAACTTAATGACTGCTTATTTGTCATTCCAGTACTTATACTTTGTCATAGATGTTATCATTCTCTAGCTTAGTTTGTATCAATCCCAATGTTAAAGGTACTCTTATCTAAGACATCTTCCAGGTCGATCTATGCATTGTTTAGCAAGTATATATTTACATATGTGTAAAATTTCACCTGACTGCCATTTTGAATGTTTAGGCCCCATCCAGTAAATCAGAGCACAAGTAGACTATCAGCCTTACAAATGGTACACAAAACCTAACAAACCAAACTCTGAGAGAAGTCATCCAGGTACACAGAAAGCGCAACCTTATTTTAAGCCAGAGTGTGGTATATGCCCTAAATTGTAGAGATACCATCATGCCTTCAATGACCAGACCAAAAAAAGTATGGAAAATAAGATAGAATTCTTCATCATGGACCTAAAGCACCTCAAAGTTAAGTGGAGAAGTCCCATGGAAAACAATCATGAGCTTAAAATGCAGTGCTGTGTGCTGTATTACAGTTAACATTGACAAAAACCTGTATCTTTTTGTTCCAATCAACCTTGTTTATCTGCAACATCCTTTATCTTCATTGTTCTTGTTAAACTGCAACTTCTTTAAGGAAGATTATGCATTTTTTATAGATACGGTAGGAGAATGTATATTAAAGTACCTACAGAGTACTTTAATGTGCATTCTTTCTTAGTAAGACTGTATGGGGTCCTGGAATGCCCCTTCAACTGGAGAACTGTTAGCATTGGAGTATGGGGGATGGTGACTATCCAGTGCCACTGGGAGTATCCTGATCCTTGTTGAATATGTAATTTAAGTCTTGCTCTGCAAAGCAGTATCACTTAACAAAAGGCTTACATTTTTCCCAAGGGGAAGTATTGAAAAATATACAGATCTGTTGCGTGCAGGCAATTTAGGCAATGAATGATGAATGGCTTATCTAATTAATTACATGCAGGCAGATATCAAGACAAAAGTATTGACTTGGTAACCAGCAGTGCTTGTTAATGAAGAAACCTATTGTCCTACCTATAAGTCAGCGATGACTCATGTATGCTTTCCTGGTGCCTATTTATAAGCATGGATCAGAACTTTTGAAGTCCTGCAGAGCTTAATGATACTGTACGGTAGTGTATGATTTCATATCTAAGCCTTTTGTGTTATTGGGCTCAACACCGGGACTGCGAGGAAGCACCCCATAGACATCTTGCACCTATTTTATTTGGTTCTTGGTATTGATTTATATCTAAGACAGAGACTTGTGTTATTAACATGAAGCTGGCAACTCAAGTGTTTTACTCTGTGGGCACCTGTTGATGAATGCTTCAGCAGGAACTTGGATGCCCTTTTGTGATTTCAATTCAACAAACTGATTTGTGTCAATAACTTTTAAGCTTTGTGATAAACATCTCACTAATAGCCCAATAGGTATTTACTTCAATAAGATTTGCCGCAGACACTGATGGTAACTTACATCTAATTCTGTTACACTTGTGATTTGAGGTCTTCTTAATATATACAGTATCTCACAAAAGTGAGTACACCCTTCACATTTGTCAATATTTTATTATATCTTTTCATGAGACAGCACTGAAGAAATGCCACAATGTAAAGTAGTGAGTGTACAGCCTGTCTAACAGTGTAAATTTGCTGTCCCCTCAAAATAACTCAACACACATCCATTAATGTCTAAACCTTGGCAACAAAAGTACACCCCTAAGTGGAAATGTCCAAATTGGGCCCAATTAGACATTTCCCCTCCCCAGTGTCATGTCACTTGTTAGTGTTACAAGGTGTAAAGTGTAAATGGGGAGCAGGTGTGTTAAATTTGGTTTTATCGCTCTCACACTCTCTCATACTGGTCACTGGAAGTTCAACATGGCACCTCATGGCAAAAAACTCTTGAGTATCTGAGAAAAAGAATCGTTGCTCTACTTAAAGATGGCCTAGGCTATAAGAAGACTGCGAAGACCCTGAAACTGAGCTGCAGCACAATGGGCAAGACCATACAGCGGTTTCACAGGAGAGGTTCCACTCAGAACAGGCCTTACTATGGTCGACCAAAGAAGTTGAGTGCACGTGCTCAGCGTCATATCTAGAGGTTGTCTTTGGGAAATAGAAATCTGAGTGCTGCCAGCATTGCTGCAAAGGTTGAAGAGGTGGGAGGTCAGTCTGTCAGTGCTCAGATCATACACCGCACATTGCATCAAATTGGTCTGCATGGCTGTCGTCCCGCAAGAAAGCCTGCAAACAGTTTGCTGAAGACAAGCAGACTAAGGACATGGATTACTGGAACCATGGTCTCATCGGATCACAGGACAAGGTTATTTGATTCAGATGGTGTCAAGCGTGTGTGGCGGCAACCAGGTGAGGAGTACAAAGACAAGTGTGTCTTGCCTACAGTCAACCATGGTGGTGGGATTGTCATGGTCTGGGCCTGCACTGCCCAGCACTGGGGAGCTACAGTTCATTGAAGGATCCATGAATGCCAGCATGTACTGTAACATACTGAAGCAGAGTCCCCTCCTTTCAGAGACTGGGCTGCAGGGCAGTATTCCAACATGATAATAACCCCAAACACACCTCCAAGACAACTACTGCCTTGCTAAAGAAGCTGAGGGAAAAGTAGATGGACTGGCCAAGCATGTCTCCAGACCTAAACCCTATTGAGCATCTGTGGGGCATCCTCAAACGGAAGATGGGAGAGCGCAAGGTCTCTAACATCCACCAGCCCCGTGATGTCGTCATGGAGGAGTGGAAGAGGACTTCAGTGGCAACCTGTGAAGCTCTGGTGAACTCCATGCCCAAGAGGGTTAAGGCAGTGCTGGAAAATAATGGTGGCCCACACAAACATTTCCACTTGACTTACTTTTGTTGCCAAGGTTTAGACATTAATGGCTGTGTATTGAGTTATTTTGAGGGGGCAGCAAATTTACACTGTTGTACAGGCTGTACACTCACTACTTTACATTGTAGCAGAGTGTCATTTCTTCAGTGTTGTCACATGAAAAGATATAATAAAATATTTACAAAAAATGTGAGTGGTGTACTCACTTTTATGAAATACTGTATATTATCTGTAAGTAATAAATAATTTTAGGTTATGTGATGTCTGATGCGCTTTCTAATCCTCATGTTTTAATATATTACATTATACAATTGATCTGTTTCTGCCATATCATATCAGTCATATTTATTTCACTCTTTACTGTCCTTTTATATATATATATATGTAAAAATACATTATGCATTTAACATGCTCATTGCATTTGACCCATTTATTATCATTTTATATAATATCTGCCGGGGGCTCTTCTATGCATTCATCTGCATAATGTGGCTAATGAGGTAGTAATGCAAAGGTACTTGCTTTTCCCTATAATAATATGTCAGTGGTTTATTTTAATATTTTCTGTGACAATGCTTAAGGTGCTTTAGGGAAAAAGAAAAATCCCTATAGGGAAAGCCTTATTTTTACTTCTTCCGCACATCTGTGGAAACGGTCAATGAAATCTCTGCCAGTTCCCGTAAAAAAACAAAACCTCTTCTGTTGCTACTTCCTGCTGCATTATGTGGTAGCTTCTAGAGGCCCATTCATTACATTTCAGCAAAGGATCTGAAAGAAAAAATTCAAGATTTGCATTGAATCTGCACTGCATGTTTTAAGCACAAATACATCATTAGTATTCAAACTATTATACATTTGAAAGCCTATTTCAGGTAGTTTTGAATTGAATTGCACAACTAAAGTTTCCTGATGGATGGGTTTCGAAATGCAGGCCTCAATGTACTCAGGAAGACACTAGCAGAGTTGAACAATTTCCAACAATAACCTGGGTCTGACCCGGCCATCACTCGGGAATGCCTGCTCTTTCACTTGACTCACACAAGCCAACATATAACGTACGTCGTATCATTCATTCTGGAATTAATAAAAAAGTTAACAATGCTTTCTATTGAAATGTAATGCTCAATATCATGAAACTTCAAGATGGTGTCAAAATGGATACTATGATGTCAAACTACAATGCAGAGTGGGTTAGATCTCACTTTAACTAGCAGATGCGGACCTAAGAAAAATAGTTTGAGCAGCATATTCTAATAAGAAGGTGTGTGCGTGTGTGGGGGGGACGCCATTCAAGGCAAAGCCTTATGAACATCTAATCCACAATACTACTCAAAAAGTAATTCAACGACCCACAGCTCTGACAGCTGTCAATGTGGAGAAATAATTGATGCTGACTGTAATTAAATTGGATATTGCAGAATAAGTGAAACTAGGAATTGCTATTAATTTAAGGGGCCTTTTGCATGATACAATTCTACAATAAAATTACAGTATACTATTTTCTACTGGTCTAGACCAAGAGGATAGATGCTTTTACAGCCCCTGTTCTTCAAATCCATGCATGTTTGGTCTGTAGCAAACAGACAACAGATGTAGTTTTGTGCCAATTTTTAATTTGCTAGATTTTTTCTGTAATACATAGATTACATTTACCCAGTGCTAAGAACTTCCCTGGCAACCCCCCCCCCCAATTAATAACAAAGTCAGGAAGGGTACAAGATGAAGGGAGATGGTAGGACCAGCATTAAGTGCGTGTGGTGTTCAAGGTTTAATGTTACAATCCTGGTTCCATAATCTCTATAAATCTATAAAGGAGCATGAAAACGTATTTAGAGATATGAGAATTCGCAATAATACCAAGATATTTCATACATAATTACATTAATGTGAAATAATGATAGCATTTCATAATGCAGGCAAAATAAAAAAGACTAGATCGCGTTAATATATTTATAGGGTAATAAGGTTTCATGTGGCAACGTGTCACACAAACTTCAAGGCAGCATGTTACAAAAGTCAAAACTCTGTCACTTGCTGTGCAATTGCCTCAAGTCAAAATTATTCTTTTTAGATGTATTTTTACCAAGTCCACAGACGCTGCTCATAATTTTTCAGTAATGTAATGTTGACACCTGAAGCTAAAGAGACGGTCTTGCAGTGTTTTGGATATATTTAAGTTAATCAGATTCAAAAATATGTAGCTGTTTCACAACATAACACTGGAAGAAATGTTACAAGGTTCAAGCACTGGTTCTTATCTGATTGATCTTAAATACGTTTTTGTACTTATTTTTTCTCCACAGTTTTTTTATGTTTCTGCCTGTTATTTAAATTAGCATATTCTAAATTATGAATAGGTTTTCTTGAAACATTTTTGTATTAAAGGCTCTGTTAATGCATTACAGACTGAGATATTTAGAATTGTAACTTAAAAAGAGCTAATGGGACAGCTTACTGTCCCTGACAGGCCCGATAAAGAAGAATGCATATTTAAGTACTTTATGAGTGCTGTAATATGCGTTCTTCAAAAACAACAACAAACTAAAAACAAAGCACCTGAGGGAGAAGCTGCAGCTTTATATCTGCCCCCCATCTATGGTCCAATATTTTTTGTTAGTGATTGGCTGCTTGAAGTGTTTGAAGGGCCACAATTGTATCTGACTAACCGTAAATATATCCTGTGCAAGAAGATGTGTTCGGCCAGACACATCACCTGCATGATATTTTGGGGGTGGGGAAAGGGGCAAATGCATATGGAGGATATTGCTGAATCCCCCATCCATTTGCAAAAGTGACCTCTCGGCTATCATATGCATTAATGTGCATATAATGACCGGATTGTCTCTTTAAAGCTCTGAATGGTTTCTATGCTGTGGACTCCCAAGTTTTCCATATAGTGTTAGATGTTCAGTAGTCTAGCGTTTATGCTATCTTGAAACGGAGCCACAAAGGAACACATTTCCTTCCTCAACTTAATTCCTCTTCTGGTGCAGAGGAAGTATGGATTGTCATTTCCTGCTATAACGCTAACTTATTAAAAGATCACTGAACTGGATCTTAGACTTTCCGCTGTTACATCATTTTGTTTGAAAAGTGACCTAATTGCTGTCTTACCTCTTAATTGCAAACGGTCTGTTCTTTTGTTCCCATCGTTTTATGACGAGGAAATTCTGTATCCTTTTCCCTTTTAATTCTTTGAACTCTACATACGGCACTTTTATTCAAAGACAAAAACTACCCCACTCGAGTCCAGCCTTAAAAGGTCAAGATAAGATGCCTCAGTAATAGCATTTTTTGGTATTTTACTGTGATAAAGTTGAAATGTTGGTTATAAGTACTTTGTATTAATAAACTTTGTAATGATGTATTGTACACAGAAGGCGTATTATTTTGTATCCATCCTCCAGCACTTTCCACTCCTAAATACCCTCAGTTTCTTTTTTATTTGATCTTTTTAATTTTTTTTCATGTTAATTGATTTTTGGCTTTCATCTTCTCGCCAGTACCTCTCATGTCCCTAAGTCATCCACAGTCCCCACCTCAAAACCTAGTTCCTCTGGTGCCTATGTCTATACCTATTTCTCTCTTGTGTATTTTTATACTTCTCTTGCTATCACAGTCTCTCAGTGCATGCACCCTAACTAGAAGTTTTGAGAGTCATAAGAAGTGACAAATATGTGAGTTCTTAGGAAGGAATGTTTGGCACATTATCCAAGCACCTTCTGCCTTTCACAATTTACTACAGTGGTTTCGGTGGGTGCTGATGTCACAAATACAACTTGTTGAGTTTGAGCATTTTTATATCACCAAGTCAACAAGGTCTGATATAGGTAAAGTAACTCTTTGACTATAGCTGATGTAGCCTTCCAGAGTGATAGCAGACAAGCTGAAGACGAAAGGTAAGGACCCCAGAGTATTTATAATTTTATTTCAACAATATTTGTAGTGTTATTTTTGGAAAGAAATGTCCATCCCCCTTTTTTGTATTAGGTTTTGCAAATCCTTATTATGTGTTATTAAATTTCATGCAGTTCTACAATCTTTTTTGTGTCTGTAAAACAAGCACTTCATACACTTAAACAAATAATAGTGTTGTGACAAAACAGTACAAATTAGTTATGAGCATCAGGTATCCGATCCACAGTGTCATTGGGAGCCTTATGAGCCATACGACTTATGTGAAAAGTTTGGCTGAAGCCAAAATCTATTACTATAGGCTTTTTATGGAGCCCCCCCCCCCAACTATTTTCCAAACAATCCACCTAACCTCACATGCCGATTAGTTGTCATTTCTCTTTGAAAGCAACGGTTGATTTTGGTATGAATGCATAAGTGCATTTTCCATTTTTCCAGTACCATCTGCAGTGGCACCAAGAAGATCTAATTATAGTGAGATTCGACTTGAGCCCCAAAGCATGACTTAAGGCACCAATGGGAGACTTCATGTGTTATTTAATGTATATATATATATATATATATATATATATATATATATATATATGATGTTTAACACTTTTTCCTATGGCTTTACTAAAGTTATTTTTTCTTGTGACTGTGGGCATTTGCAAGGAGGATATTTTTTTCAGATAGCAAGGAACGTGTCCATATCTTGGGATAATCTGGATTTCACTTGGTAGCTCTGAAAATCAGAGCAGATTTCCAAGCTTCTGAATCTGTGTGTTTAATCTTTGATTGGAGAAGGAAACTGCAAAAGTTCAAAAATGTTGTCATGGTTTGTCCATTCGCCGCCACGTTAGCCACCGCCATTCCAAGCTATTTTCGTGTCATTACAAGCTGTTTTGAGGCTTGTTGATGAGGTAAAGTGGGAGGGACTTTGTATTGGAGGGTACATATCAATGACTGATAGGTAGAAGTAGCCCTCCAAAAAAATTAAAAAATGAGGGGTGGTCTCATAGATGATAGTGGCTGTGATTGATGGGTCCAACAACCTGTGGGAGTTTTTCCTTACTTTTTTCACTATGGCCAGTCAGCCATTTACAAGTTGAAGGGACAAGCATTAAATATATAAATGTGCTGACGCCACTTTAACTTGTCTTCATTGATAAATATCGGTGACAATAAATATTGATGACAATTTAATATGTATAATATATAATTTTGGGGGAATTCAGTCCTGCTCCACTGGGCTGCACTTACCATCTGTCAGTGTCTGCCTGCCCAGGCACAGTGCCCTACTACTGCTGCTGCTGCACCTCTTTGACCGTATTAATTACAGGGAACCTTTTTTTTAATTTCGATAATGAAAGGTGAGTCTAGAAGGTGTCAGGGACCTCCTCCTTTGGGAACCCCCTCAAATGTTATTCCGAATAAGAAAAAAAGGCCCCCGAATTTCATCCGTGCCCAGAAAGGAACTTAATAAATCTTTTGTCCAAGGAGTACAAAAGGCAGTGTCATTTTAAGGAAAAAGCTAACCCAACCCTGAGAACACTAAAAATGTATTTTATTAGCATACGAAGTTGTTTCATTATTTTATGAAACCTTGCATATTCTCTTAATTTCACTTTTAGCCCGATAGTTCTATCTTAAAGCAGTACTGCTTTCTGATTTGCCATGAACCTAAATGCCATCCTCCCGGAACAATATCCTGGAGCATAGTTGGATCTTATGTATGTGAAAGGTGTAGGATAAACATGCATTTCCTCCACCCCTCCTGAGCTGAACTTAACAAGCTCTACAATAATACCTAAAGTAAATAGGAAGAAAAAGGCACAGTGATTTTACATCTGTGAAGTGCGCTGCCCTTTAAGTAAACAAATATCAAACCAATAGGCAGAAAGGCAACAGATTTATAGGAACTTATGATAATTTGAGAATGAGTCTTAAGTAGAATTTACAGTAGAGGACACAGAAAGTGCCTCTTTGTGAATACATCTGTAACTTTTTTTTAAATTTAAGTAGCAAGAATATCCAAATAAATAACACATATCAATAATATCTAGTTAATGCAAACTTGCAGGAATCCTTTCACTTTCCCTGCTATAATGCATGGAAAAATTATGTTCCTGAAAGCGTAGTCCATTATTTTAGCATAGCTTATCATATTATTAGAATAAGATTTTTATTTGTTATTAATGTTGTTATGCATGATCTAATTTTGTCAGTCAGGTAAAAACTCTTTTTAGCATTATAAAAACTTGATTTTTCTCATAACCTTACAAATTCTTATAATGGCTCAGCCATGCTGTGAAACAGAATGATGTAGGCTACAGTAATTTACAGAATGCACTGCTGTTTGTTTTATTGGCACATAGGAAGATTTATGTTTTAGTAGTGAATTAGTTATCTCATCCAAACAACAGACTAATGACTCTTTACTGTGCAAAGGACTAAACGCAGATTAATGTTAATCTTGTTGCTGTGACTCTTCCTGCATCTTCATAAATTGGTTCACACACATTGAGGCATGTTACACTTAGCAATATAAAATCAGCATTAAATATCTGTTAATGTTTAAAAAAATACAGCTACATTTGCCGAGAAGTTATTTTCTAGCCTGCAATTAACTATATCTTCCCTATTGACTGGTTATTTCCCAGCATGCCCAATATATATATATATATATGTATATATATATATATGATTTCAGAAGTTTTAGCCACAATTTAAAACTGGAAATACAGATGTAACAATCATACAACATATGATTATTAATGTACCTATGAAGCATGGAATGTAAACACAATGAAATCTTAAAAAAATAGATATCAGTAGAAACCAGAAACCATAACATAGAGAAATGTGAGTAACAAACACCATATCTTTTCACAAATAATGGTCCTTGTGCACACGCATGACTGAGTAGCCCCAAAGTTGGTCCCCTTTTCTTGAAAGAATACAAAAGCACTGTGAATACATTTAACTTTTATTAAAGTCAGCTATGGACCCCAATACTGATAAGAGAAAACATTATATATTCTACTGTAACAAAAACACCATTATTAACCTCTTAACGACCAATAACGTGTCAGGCACGGCACGGAAAACGTACAGTTAAGGACCAATGACGTGCCAGTCACGTCATGGATTTAAACAAGCTTAGAGAGCAATCAACAATTGCTTTCTTTGTTCAAACAATGTTGCTGCAATGTCTCGATATTGAGGAATTTAGCAACACCAAATAAAAATGGAGTTGCCCCCTGTGATGGGGCAGTCACATTCTGAATATGGCAACGGACAGCTGCTCAAACCTCCCAAATGTACCCTTTTTAGCCTCAAACAATCCAACAATTGTTTAGCAATGGCATATAGCAGGAGCTGCAAATCCATACCTGATGTAGTACACTGTACATGGGAAAAAAAACACAAAACAAAAATGCAACCACAAACATTGACAAATACTGGTGGTAGAATTAGTGCATGGGAAATGTTAAAATACCAGAATTTGAAATACCCTCTGGTGTCTAATTTTCAAAAATACAGTATTTCACAAAAGTGAGTACACCACTCACATTTTTGTATATATATTATTATATCTTGTCATGTGACAATACTGAAGAAATGACACTGTAACAGTATAGATTTGCTGTCCTCTCAAAATAACTCAACACACAACCGATAATGTCTAAACCTTGGCAACAAAAGTTAGTAAACTCCTAAGTGGAAATGTCCAAATTGGGAGCAATAAGCCATTTCCCATCCCCGGTGTTATGTATCATGTGGCTCGTTAGTGTTACACGGTCTCAGGTGTGAATGGGGAGCAGGTGTGTTAAATTTGGTGTTATCGCTCTCACACGCTCTCATTCTGGTCACTGGAAGTTCAACATGGCACCTCATGGCAAAGGACTCTCTGAGGGCCTGAAAAAAAGAATTGTTGCTCTACATAAAGATAGCCTAGGCTATAAGAAGATTGCCAAGACCCTGAAACTGAGCTGCACCATGGTGGGCCATACAGCGGTTTCACAGGACAGGTTCCACTCAGAACAGGCCTCGCCATGGTTGACCAAAGAAGTTGAGTGTACGTGCTCAGCGTTATATCCAGAGATTGAAGTGGTGGGTGGTCAGCATCAGTGCTCAGACCATATGCCGCACACTGCATCAAATTGGTCTGCATGGCTGTTGTCCCAGAAGCAAGCCTCTTCTAAAGATGATGCACAAGAAAGCCCGCAAACAGTTTGCTGAAGACAAGCAGAATAAGGACGTGGATTACCGGAACCATGTCCTGTGGTCCGATGAGACCAAGATAACCACACACCCTTGATGATGTCAAGGGTGTGTGGCGGCAACCAGGTGAGGCGTACAAAGTGTTTCTTGCCTACAGTCAAGCATGGTGGTGGGAGTGTCATGGTCTGGGCCTGCATGAGTGCTCCCAGCACTGGGGAGCTACAGTTCATTGAGGGAACCATAAATGCCAACATGTACTGTGACATACTGAAGCAGAACATGATCCACTCTCTTGGGACACTGAGCCGCAGGGCATTGTTCCAACATGATAATGACCCCAAACACACCTCCAAGACGACCACTGCCTTGCTAAAGAAGCTGAGGGTAAAGGTGATGAACTGTCCAAGCATGTCTCCAGACCTAAACCGTATTGAGCATCTAGGGCATCTTCAAACGGAAGGTTAGGGAGTGCAAGGTCTCTAACATCCACCAGCTCTGTGATGTCGTCATGAAAGAGTGGAAGAGCACTCCAGTGGCAACCTGTGACGCTCTGGTGAACTCAAGAGGGTTAACGCAATGCTGGAAAATAATGGTGGCCACACAAACTATTGACATTTTGGGCCCAATTTGGGCATTTCCACTTAGGGTTGTACTCACTTTTGTTGCCAAGGTTTAGACATTAATGGCTGTGTATTGAGTTATTTTGAGGGGACAGCAAATTTATACTGTTATACAGGCTGTACACTCACTACTTGATATTGTAGCAGAGTGCCATTTCTTAAGTGTTGTTACATGACAAGATATAATAAAATATTTACAAAAATGAGAGGGGTGTACTCACTTTTGTGAGATACTGTATATGGTTTGATGGGGTAAATTGAATTGACCGACTTCAAAGATGTCCAAAATAGAACATAGGCCCAGGATGACCAGATGTCAAAATGCCAAATTGAAAATGCTTTTCTCCCAAGTGTAGCTGTTTAGCCCCCAAACAAACCTATGTATGGGTGTTATCACTGTAATTAGGAGATGTTGCTGAATACCTATTGGGGTGTTGTTTTGAAGTGACACATACTGTACCAGGAGCTGGAAATGTATACTTGAAGTACAATGTGTATAAAAAAAAAACCACACAAAGTTACTACCACAAACTTTGACAAAGGCAGGTGGTAGAGTTAGTACACCGTGAAGTGTTAAGATAGCCTCATCTGAAATATCCTGGGGTATATGGTTTGATCGGAGTAAATTGAGGAATAGGACATTGGCCGCTCTAAGTCAGGTCCCATTCAGGCTGCGGAGCTGATCATCTCTAGTTTCTTTGTCTTGCTTCAGTTTCCTTGCCTTTCCTCAGTTCCCATGTTTTGCTTTAATCCATTCCTGGATTTTCATATTCTCTGTTCTGTGCTTCTGATTCTTTTATTCCGGTTCTGTTCTTTGCTTCAGCTCCTGTTTAGGAGGCCTTGCTGACCTCAGAGCCCTTTATTAATAAGCCCCACATATCCAAATCCCTTGTTGCTCTGGCCCTATGTCCATTACTTGCTGATACTGACACAAGAGTACCTGCCCTCACCATGAGGCCCTGACATCCAATTTCCTTCCATCTGGGGCTGTTCTTTCTATAGACACAAGTGGATGTGCACATGTGGTCTACACTTAGATCACTCTTAGCAACCCACAGTAAAACAAAAAATGCCAATGCCCTATAAAACCCACAGTAGCCAGACAATATTACAAGCCAATATTACAGGACTGTAGCCATTGTATACACCATTGGTATAGCTACTTACTTGTCGATAAGAACCCATGCATTTCATTTTGGTGGTTGTAAATAGTAACAATATGTCCATGAAATGGCACCTACTGCTCAATTTTTGTATTCTGAGTGGAATCCAAATAGCCATAAACGGATAATCGATAAATACTCATGGCTGCTGTACTATATTCCCTGCATAGTGTCTACCAAAGCAATTATTAGAGGTAATGGACAGCATGCTGTTCATGGACATTAAGATGTTTATGGATGTACTTCCCAATCAGTTTTCAGACATTTTTATTTAATGAGAAAACATTTATGGTTTCAGTTTTACAATGACCAATAATTCTAAGAAGGGTGTTCTCTTAAATGATCTGCCTATATCCATTACATTCTTGCAGCAAATTGGAGTAACTGAGACTTAATTACAGTTACTAAATCCAGAGCTTAGTGAATAAACCCTGACATGCGTAACATACCTAATGGAGGCTGCACTGCCAGGCTGGATTATGAAAACCATACATCCACAAAGCATGCTATATTCATGTATATAATCTCTCACAGATTAGTGACTCTTGCCTAAAACAATAATTAATAGACAATAGAGATAACTTTGCATCTCATTGGGGCTTCACTGCTGCCCCCCAAATCTTCATAACTTTGTAGCCACTACTGGACTTTCCATTAGCACATCCGTAAACACAACGTTTTCAAAGTGTCATAAAAGACAAAATGCCAGGGGCTTAATCAGAGCTCTGTCTCAAGTTCCACACATACATCGGAAAAAAAGTGGACTAGATGGGTCAAATGTTTATGGGGGTGCCCCATATGTGTGCATTAATACAAATTTAGGCTATAAAAACCCTAATGGTCCATATAACATAATTTGTATTATACTGATTATTGAACCGTACATTTTTCGCACTTTCACAGTTTTAGCTCAGTACGGATCACCCTCAAATTCAGTGCATTATAGAAGATTCAAGTTTTGTTTTAAATATTCTTTTTAGTGAGATAAGTTATTGTAGTATACTCAATTCTAGTTTGTTTAGTTTTGCTTACCAAAATAAAATATTCTGAATCATTTCATTATTCTGAATATTTCACTGTGATCCACAATTCTTAGCCTTTAAGTGATACTTTTAAATAAAGTGAAAATAGCTAATGCTGTGAAAATTCTAAATTCCATCTGTAAAAGCAGCCCTCAGTCCTAATGTACGGAAACATGGCATAGCAGGTATAGATTAAAAGAATAACACACAAACCCAGTTTTGCTGGTATAGATCAATTGAAAATCACATGTTAACTCAGCATTGAAGGTACAGATCAAATAAACAGAATCAGACAGACAAATCCCGAATGTGCAGGTAATCACATATCTATTCCCCCTTTCTCACTATGTAACCCCTCTCCCCACTTCTCACTATGTACTCCCTCTCCCCACTACTCACTATCTATCCCATCTCTCCACTTCTCACTATCTACCCCCTTCCCCACTTCTCACTACCCACCCCCTTTTACATTGAAAAAGTCTTGTGGTGGTCTTGCTGTGTGTGTGTGTGTATATATGGTGTGTGTGTGTGTGTGTATATATATATATATATATAATATGCGTTAGACATGCATTTTTAACTACATAATATGTACTTATCTCTTTGAAGTAAAGACCGTGATTTCAAAATATCAGCTGCCGATATGTATTCTTATTAGACCCTGCTGCCAATATATATATATATATATAAATTAGCCCCTGCTGCCAATATCGGTAGCCAAAAAGGCCATTATCGGCAAAATACCAAAATAATAGCCCGCGGGGGCAAGGCTGCTTACCGGTGCGTTGGTCGCACACAGCCATGTGAATGCACATCACATGACTCTGCTCTGATCCTTCTTCCCCTGAAAAACTTGGATAATGCCGAGCTGGCACTGCATTTAAGACAAAGAGTACCAATATATATTACAATATTCACCCTGTAGTGAGAATGGTGGCCCTGGAGGGTAGACTTGGAGCGCTGCTTTGGGTCAGGCCTAGGGCAGTGCTGGTTAAGAGGCTATCACCATATTTTAGCAAGCAAGTGCACATATAATGTAGCCAGAGGAGCAGCGCAGCTTAGCGGAACAGGCCTTGACAGAACTAGGAGGAGGGCTTTAGGGTGTTAATGGTTGGGGATTGGTGACAGTTCTTAGTAGGTGGGGTTTGGTGAGAGGTATAAGTGGGCGGACATCTTAGATTCCTGTCACATTTAATTTGAGCCACTGTTTTTGTCCCACCCTCCCTCCCTGTTTTTCGATTTTCTATTGCTTCGCTTGGTCACAGCGGCGGGGCTGGATTGGTTAGGTGGGGGGTAGAATGGGGATAATTTGGTTGGTTATAGTTGTCTGGTTGGTATGGTTGGTTTGTTTGGTAGGTTTCAAGCTGGTCTGTGGCTCAGAACCTGGGGTGAAAGGGATATCTCGGTATGCCCCTACTGTTGGTTTGGTATGTTAGTGGCACCTCACAGGTATGGTGAGGTTTATGTGTTGTAATTTACTTGAGGGGGTCATTGTCTATGTGTTGACATGTAGGGAATGTGCGAAGGTTATATTGTATGTTATCTGTTGTGGACAATGACTTATTGTTTGCTATGTTGTATATATATTCATATGTTAATATATATTTATCTTGTTATGGTTGTAATAAAGCTGTGGACAATTATTTCCCATCATATTGGTGTGGTCTCCGTTATTGGGTTCATGGTGGGGCAAATGGTTATGGTGTTCCTTCAGAAGCCCTATCTTGACAATGCGCCTGTCATTACCAAGAGAATCTAGACTGTCAAAATGTTTCTAATCTGCAGTGAGAATTGATATGTTTGTGCAAGAAGGTTGTAATACTGACTTAATAAAGCTAAAAAACACTGAAAGCCTTGTTGATGAACTTCTCTAGGGGGTATTTGCATAAAATTCTAAGTAAAAGAAATCTAGTAATGGAACTTTGAGGGCAATACATGTAATTTGCTTTTAGCCTCCACAGAAAAGTCTCCAGAGATCTATATTGTTAAGCGTTACTTAGAATTTAGACTGTAAATTAACTTTGCTTAAAGGCTGATTGCTGGGATAGCAGTGAAACAAATCCTTTGAGAAATGTAGCCGCAGAAATATGTTATTTTCTAGTGAGTGAATAATTAAATGCTAATAACAAAATACTGGGAGAATTGCCATGAATTAACCAATATGGCAAATGTAAAGGTCTCCATATGCAGACTATTCTAAGTATAGCTATGTAAATACATTCGACATAAAGATGTAATTCGTTATGATGCTCCATTATATGCTTTAGTTTTTATAATGGGCTAAATTTTTGGGCTTGGCATTACATAAAATAGATTAACAAAGATGCTACCAATTTGTTTTCTTTCATTTTTGGCTTTCAAAGATAAATATAAGTAGACTATGCAAAGCCACTACTATGTGTGTATACAATCATTTAGCAGTGGGGCACATTCTCTTGGAACTACCAACCTATTCCTTGTCAGTTTAGATCAGAATACCCCACTGATTAGGCCTGCTAGACCTATGGCACTGTTCAATGGGCTGGATACAAGGGAGATCTCTGATTTCCTCAACTGGGCCATTTACACTATGGAGGTTTGTGGAGAACTGTGCTGAGCTGCCCCGTCCCCCCATGAAGCTGCACATCCTTAGGAGGCAGATAACCCACATATGATGTAATATCCCTGGACTTAGCAGTGAGGACAGCCTCACTGATATTCTGTATTCTATATTTAGGTTAAG
The DNA here is from genome assembly GCA_009364415.1 of Spea multiplicata. Classification (NCBI taxonomy): domain Eukaryota; kingdom Metazoa; phylum Chordata; class Amphibia; order Anura; family Pelobatidae; genus Spea; species Spea multiplicata. The sequence goes on along the minus strand of VKOC01024827.1, from coordinate 2,222 downwards.
AGGCTATTTTGTGTTCTGTTAGCAGTTACACATTGTGTCCACCATGTTACATAGCCTAGAAAGGAGTTAAAAGGGACACTCCGGGTTCCTGTGAAGCTCCAGAATGTTATAATGGTACGGAGAGCAAAGCAAGACTTCATACTTAACAAGGATCAAGAAACTCCCAGATATTAATTCAGGTTTCCAAACTGACGCACCATTATTGAGGATGTGGCAAAGGTGGGGAGGGTGTGACTGGGACAGGGCTGTCTTACCTAAAGAGCCACATCACAGCTCTTGGATTTGGAGTATGTTAAAGTGACCATGTGGGAGCTGTGATAGAGGTGAAAGACCTCTATTGATTTTATATCTCCCTGGACCAGTCAGGGAAGAGGAAAGGATCTCCTCAAATATCCCATTGATCCTCATTTCCTGTAAAAGCAAGACAGTAAATAAAATACAACAAAACAATTTTATTATATTTTTATGTATTTATTAATTTAATCAAAGTAAGGGGCTTCTATATAGTGCCTTAAGGATGCACATAGCACATAAAGCTAAGGAAACACAATACACTTTAGAAAAGTTTTCCAGCATCTACATATAATATCTCAGGGATCTATTCAGCACTTTGAGAAGCACAAAGCACAAAGGAATGTTTAGAACCCAAGAGGGGCATCAGAAAGACTCGTATCTGCTGTTTTTCTGCACATTGTATTCATGTGCATGCTCCATTCTGAGTAGTTTGAATTGGTTTACTCGTCTTTTGTGTTTGTGATACTGCATCATTGGATGTGTTTCTGTTTAATTTTAAGGATCATGGAAGTAAAGATATGCTCTTATAAAGAGCCTTTTCAGGTCTGAAGTTTTGTGAGTGCATAGACACACATTCCTCTTTTTATTTTTATTAGTTTGAATGTTCTACACTATATATTTTTTAATTATTGCCTAGCTTAGCCTTAGCCTACTGAGAAAATAGAAACCGTGTTTGACCATTGAAATAACAGTAAGTGGGTACAGTTGGTGCATTGATAACTGGGTCTATAATTCTCATGGGGCCTGGAGTTAGCGATGCACAAGGTGGGTGTGCTGTACAACCTCCAGGACCAATCTTATTATGGGTCATAGCTAATCTACCTAAAGATGTGCCTAAGTAACAAATTACTGAAAGAGAAGAATTTTTTTTAGCTAATTTAGCTAAGACTTGTATAACACCCCTTTTGCCAAGCTGGCCTGACCATGGCCTAATCAATCTAAGCTACCTCTTAAAGGGTGCACTACTGCCATCATTTGGAGGGCCTGTGCCCCTGTCTATTTTGGAGCATTCAACACTATATTTATGATGTTCCAGTAAACAGTTATTGCCTTGGTGGCCAAAGTGTTAAACCGCACGCTGCCTATCACGACAATTAAGCTGAAGTATTTAATGTGCTAGTTCAAGTGCTATGCTAGTTTGCTACATTAATATTCCCTGCGGCTTTATCCTGTCCATTCTTTCTTCTTCTTCTTTTTTTCTTTTAATCTCTCAAAATGATCAACGAACTGATAAATAGAAAAGTATAGAAACTCTCACTCTCCCAGGACTGGAACACAGTATTGGTGGTAACATATTAGCATACTTTTTATGTGCATGACATGGTCTTCAAAAGGCAGTGACATCTCTCATTTACATATCAATGTGAGTGTTAGAACAGTGATCGTAGAACACACTAATCTTTATATTGAGGAGTAATGTAGGATCAATTGAGAATTAGCATCCCTTAGCACTTTCTAACCATTCTTTAGGTTATATAGTGAGCTTATTCTTAAGTATGGTGCTTTAAACCATGCTATTGAGGATTAAAGCACAATCATGGGAATTTAACACTGTGAGTGCACTTGTGTGAAAACTAATGATCAGCTGGGCACGTAAGAAAAGCACAAGATTCAATAAGAATTAGTGGGTTCTATTTAGGAACAGTTTAGGACTTAGGAAATGTACATTGGATGCCTGTACTTGGCAGAACTCAGCAGTACTAACGGAAAATGTGATTGGAATGAAATGCCGTATTTGCTCGATTATAAGACAACCCCCCAAAACCTTAAAATTAATTTAGGAAAAAAAGAAAAAGCCTGAATATAAGACTATCATATAGGAAAAAAGTTTTACCAGTAAATATTAATTCATGTAAACTATTTTTTCAGATTTAATAAAAGCTATGATTGAGAAAAATATATATTTTTAAGGGACTTAACCGTTAATG
>VKOC01024826.1:0-10102 GCA_009364415.1 Spea multiplicata | reverse complement strand
CCCAGGGTATTTCAAATGCTAGTATTTTAACTCTTTCCATGCACCATATCTACCACCAGTCTTTGTCAAACTTTGCGGTAGTCATTTTTTTGCATTTGGTTTTCCACACACATTTTAATTCAGGTATTAATTAAAAAGTTCTCGTATATGTCACTATCATAAAACACCCCAATATGTGTTCAGCAACATCTCCTGAGTACAGCGATACCTCACATGAATGATTTTGCCTGGCTGTTTGGGGGCAAAAGGGCCACATTTGGGGCATGCACATTTTTCAATGTTGAACTTTGGCATTTGGGGATCCACCGCCCATGCCCTATTTGGTACATCTTTGAGCCGGGCCATTTCAGTGTGCCCAACAAAACCATATATTTTTGAAAACTAGACACCACAGGGTATTTTAAATGCTGGTATTTTAACTCTTTGCATGCACACATTTTACCACCAGCATTTTTTCAAAGTTTGTAGTAGTATTTTTGTGTGTGTATTTTTCCCACACACACCTACTTTATGTATGAATTTACAGTTCCTGGTATATGCCACTGTCACACGACACCCCATAATGTGTTCAGCAACATCTCCTGAGTGCAGTGATACCCCACATGCATGGGTGTGTCATTTTTTTGGGGAACTAAAAGGCCACATTTGGTACGTGTGCATTTTTCTAATTTGAAATTAGATGTGTGGCCATCCTTCCCCCGGTGTTAATTGGGACGTTGTTGAACCTGGCCCATTCAATTTACCCCATCAAATCATACATTTTTTAAAAGTAGACACCCCACGGGCATTTAATATGCCAGTATTTTAACTCTTTCCATGCGAGAATTGTTTTAAGCTAATATGCTAATTTTAGGACTTGCTCACAAAAATATATTTTATATATATATATATATATTTTATTTTTTTGTCTTTTTTAAAAAAATTAACATTTTTTTTCAACTTGGAGGTTCCCCTGATAGTGACATCAGTGGGAAATGATTTTTACATTTTACTAGTTTTTTACTATTTTTTTTCTAATTATTATTAATTTTATTTTATTTTTTAATTTATTTTTACTAATCACACTGTGATTAGAAAGCTGGGCTCCATTGACTTGCATGGTGAATGCAGTACCTGTATTCAACCTGCAAGTGGAGCCAAAGTTCTCTAGATGGTCTGGACCATCTAGCGAACTTTTAAAATTTGTTGGTTCCTGTTACAGGACGGCGGCCATCTTCCTTGATGGCGAAGATCGCCGGCAGCTGCGGCTGTGACCGCTCTCCGGAGCGGTCACAGCCCATCAAAAGGTTAGTGTTTGGTGTCGCTGGATGCCTCCTGATCGAGGCATTCCAGCGACACCATTTAAGTTTAGGAGGCGATCGTGATCGCCTCCTAAACGCTTTTAAAACGGGCGTCCGCCGCCATACAAAGTATGGCGGATGTTGACGCCCCGTGGAGGGGCCAGAGATGGCCCCTTCGTTCCGATCGCGGCGTTGCTGAATGCCTCGAGGTCGAGGCATTCAGCAACGTTTTTTGGGTGCAGAAAGCGAAAACAGATCGCTTTCTGCACCCGTTTAAAGACGTGCCGGTCCTGGCACGTCAATTGTCGTAAAGCACATGCTTTTCCGTGTCGTGCCAGCACCGGCAATTGTCATCAAGGGGTTAAAGTACAACATCAGCTAATTTTATCCTTACTCGTAATTATTTTTATTTTAATTATCACTTTTTCCGTTCGCAACAAGTTATTCTAATATCTTTATGGGGTCTTGGGAATCTTCCTTTTTAGATCACAATGTTAAATCTCAAAATAGATGATTTTATTTTTATGTGGAAAGGCACAGAAGAAACCATTAATTTCAAACTATATTTTAATTATAATATTAATCATATTGTATTTTATTTTGAATCAAGTAGGGAATCCATAAACGTTCTTCATGTTACCTTTTACGTTGAACACTCTTTTGTTAAAACTTAAACCCTTTTTTAAAAGCAGACCCAGTTTTAGGCCCTGGGTTACCCTCTCATCCTACCATTATATTTAAGAATGCTAAGAAAATGTTATAGCCCGAGTTTACTAAAGGTTATAAATGAGCAAAAAAATACTTGGCTGGGCCCCAAACCGATGCAATAATAGTGATGCAGATATGGATCAAATAAACAACACATAAAACAGCACTTGCATGTATAGATCAACTGAATAAGACATACAAACCCTATATTTGCAGGTACACATAAATAATGTATGGACACATACATGTAAACTCAGTACTGAAGGTAGAGATCAAATAAACACATGGAAACAGCATTGCAGGTATTGATCAACTCAATAAGATATTGAGATAAACCCAGCTTTGCGGGTATAGATCAATTGGATCAGCATTAAAGGTACAGATAAAACCCCCTAAATTACAGGCACAGATCACAGGTTGCACACCCCAAAGCCAGCCATGACATCCACGCAGAACCTGACCAGCACCCAGATAACACACATAAGACTTGCCATCTTTGTCCCCAAACAGCTCAGCATGAGCATGAGCAACCTTGTCCCCAAACAGTCCGGCCTGTGCTGTCATGAACCGGGTCCGTACAGATGACTGTAATGACCCAGTGCGCCCAAAGAATGTGTGCAGGAGTTACTGTGCAGTAACAGAGTTGGACAGGGCCTGGTGCAAGGCAACAGCACTCACCCAAGAGCATCTAGGGTTGTGCAGCCACATACCACTACCCTGACATAGCAGCAGATGATGACAGAACAGAGCAGAACATGGAGATATCCTGCAGGCACCCTGGTGCAGGCATGAGACATAGCACTGGAATCATGTGCAGAATGCTGCAGGCTGGGAGTAGGGAAGCTAAGCAGAGTATATAGCAGAAACATAACAAGCAAGGGACAGGGAGACCAAGCAAGAAACATAACCAGACAAGATATACATAATACAGGGCACAACAGGAAAAAAGACAAGGAATACTCAAGATCCGACATGAACAGGACACCCCTCTACCGGGAATTCAAGACAGGACACTCCTAGACTGGGGATTCAAGACAGGAGACTCCTCTACCGGGGATACAGGACAGGACAACAAAGCACAGAGCTGGCAAGACTGACCAGGCAACACATGACAAGAATACACAGAAACCACAGGACCAAACAGGACTAGCCTAGGGCTGCAAGATAACAATTGGAGATTCCGTCACATCTTATGGCCATAGTATGCTTTACCCACCACTATGCCAAAGTAATATTCGGTGGTTCCTAACGCTAAACCCTACCTACGGAAGTACTTATAAACTAAGCATTGACTGTATACACAAAACCAAGAAGGACATACCTGCAAGACTGGAATCAAGGAATCAGTGGTTCAGGACAGAACAAACGGAAATCCAGAAATGGACTACAGCAAGACAGGGAAACAGCAGCAAGACAGGGAAACAGCAGCAAGACAAGAACAAACAGATACATGCAGATCTGCAGCCTGGGTAGAGGGCGACAATAGTGATATGATACACATCTATGATACACACACTTTTACAGTGACTCACTAATTCACACTTTCATTCACACAATCATTTATTCATCATATTCCGGCGCTCAGTATGAAATGCCGGCACCGCGACCGAACTAGAGGCCTCGTGGAGGAGAGTGAGGGGCGCCGAGCAATCGCTAATTTTTATATATTTTCCCCTCTAAATCCTCACAAAATTAGGTAAAGTGACAGAAATTCCCTTCCATATTTATCAATTCAGGTGTCCTGATTTCAGAAATAACTTATTTATATAGAATTTCCATACTTTCTCAGCATACTATAAGGTGTACATTATTTTTTACAAAGCCGTAAAATTATTACATGGGATTGCAACTCTAAACAATAAATACCCACAAAGGTATATATTGCTGTAAATCAACCTAGACTATCCTGTCAGGGGTATATGGGCACTCTTCATGCAGCCATTTGGCCACCAATCACTGTAAAAGGTGGCCACAGAAATTATTTCCTGCGCTTTTTACACCAACACTTCTGTGTTGCTTAGATTTTTTTGCACAGGGAAAGTGTTACGGAAGAAAAACCCAGCCAAAATTGTTTAGCTTTAAAAAAAATCACGAACGCATTTTTTTTGTTCTTGTTTGTTTTTCAGCATGTGAGAAGAGTGAGAAACATGGTTACATTACATGCCGTTCCTAGTGGACTGAAGGAGTTAAACCTGAGTTTAGAAACATACTCTCTTTTTGGTATTTACATATGGGAGTACCAAAAGGAAGTAAAACATTTTTTTTGTTTTAAAAAATCTCAGGGTGCGGGGGAAACACCATGCTTAAATATAGGCAAAAGGACAAGATCACCACGAGAAGCCTTGTCCCAACGCTGTTCCTTGCATTTGCGGCAAAGCAGCAGACTTAGTGTAGCTGCTTCTCGCCGCACGTCTCCGGGCAACCTGCGTGTGAGTAATAGGAATGATGTATTGAAGCTGTTAATTATTCATATGGCTTGATTATGATGATGGTTGGGAGTACTGGTTAGGAATGTTGTATGCGTCCCTGAACAGGTGTGTTTTCACAGAAGTTGCGTACGAGGCAGAAAGTCTGACGGAATGAGGAAGGGAATTCCACAGGAGGGGTGCGGCGGGGGTGAAATCCTGAATACGGGAGTGGGAAGAGGTAACAACAGTAGAAGATAGCCACAGGTCGTGAGAAGAGCGAAGGGGGCGGTTAGGGGTGTATTTGGATAGGAGGATAGAGATGTAATGGGGTGCAGAGTTGTTCAGGGTCAGAAGTTTAAATTTGATTCTGAAGGGTATGGGGAGCCAATGAAGTGATTGGCATAGTGGAGCAGTGGATGAGGAACGGCGGCAGAGAAAAATTCATCTATCTGCAGTGTTGAGGATGAATTGAAGCGGTGAAAGGCTGAGGGGGAGTCCGGTTAGTAGGGAGTTGCAATAATCCAGGCGGCATATCACAAGGGAGTGGATTAGTAATTTAGTGGTTTCTTGTGTGAGGAAAGGACGGATTCGGGAGATGTTTTTTGGGAGGCGGCAGGATTTGGTGAGGGACTGGATGTGAGGGATGAAGGAGAGAGCAGAGTCAAGGGTGAAACCAAGGCAGCGAACCTGGTCTGTTGGTTGGATAGTGGAGTTGTCAACAGTAATAGAGATGTCAGGAAAAGTGGATAGAGCAGATGGCAGGATTACCATGAGTTTGTTCTTAGAGATCTTGAGCTTTAGGTAACGGGATACCATCCAATGATGCAATTCCTGATAGACAGTCAGAAGCGAGTTAGAAGAGAGGGGGGGAAGGTCAGGAGCAGAAATATAGATTAGGGTGTCATCTGCATATAGGTTGTACTGGAAACCAAAGGAAGAAATAAGTTGTCCGAGGGAAGAAGTGTAGATGGAGAATAGCAGAGGCCCAACTGAGCCTTGAGGAACACCAATAGATAGCAGTAGGGGAGAGGAGCAAGTTCCAGTGTCAGACACTAAAAGTACGGTTAGAAAGGTAGGATTTAAGCCATGGTGAATCTGACCTTTGCTTGTCCTGACTACCCTCTGATCTGTGATTTGGCTGTGTTCATTCCTCCACGTGTATGACCTGGATTGTCTGACTAGCCGCTTTGGATTTGACCCATCTTCTGGCTGACTACCCGCTTTGGATTTGACCCATCTTCTGGCTGACTACCCGTCCTGTGTATGACCTCTGGCTCGTCTGACTCTGCGTTTGGTTTTGCTTTCTGCCATTCCCTGCACTTTTGTGTCGCCTCATTTAGCGAATTGTGCCCTGACCAATTATCTCCGCTTTCCCTATTTCGTGTGGATCTCTCCAGCTATACCCAGAGACTATCTACCTCTCCATCTCTACCTACTCCGGCGCCTCCTCACTGTTGGGATCATCGAATACCTGGGAGTTGCTTCTCGGTGCAGTTACTGACAATTTACTATTACTATTACTATTATCACCATAGAAAAGACCATCTCTCACCAGGCCCTGGTTGATTCAGGTGCTGCAGGAAATTTTATTGACCGGCAATTCTGTGAGTCCCAGAAAATTCCCTTGGTTTCTAAGATGCATTTTGTTGAATGCATCGACGGTTGTCCGGTTCAACCTGTTTCTGTAACTCTGGAAACTATTCCCCTGGGACTTCATGTGGGACTTTTTCGCGAAGAGACTTTGGCAATCACAATGTGCTTAGTAAAATAATGAAAAAATAATTTAAAAAAAAATATGGAAAAAAGCTTAAAAAAAGTGGTACAATTTGTGTGACATGAACACAAAAATAAAACTACTACCGCAAAATTTGGCAAAGGCTGGTGGTAGAATCTCATGCATGGAAAGGATTAAAATACTACCATTTAACCCCTTAACGACCTTTGACGGTTCAGGGCCGTCATGCAAAAACAGTCACTTAAAGACCTTAAAGTTAAATAAGCTTAGAAAGTGATCAACGATCACTTTCCTCACTTAAACGGCATTGCTGTAATGCCTCGATGTCGAAACATTCAGTAACGCGGAGATCGGCGGAGATCCCCCAGGATGTATCGTCCAGAAGGGAGCGTTGCTGAGACCGGGGTCAAGTCAGTGACTATATCTCCCCCAGGATGCTGGTCTCACTAGGGGAAACTTCTGGAGCGAGGCTAAAGGGTCAGTAGTCAGTAGCAGGGATTGACCTGAGCTGGGGTAGGCATCGAGTCCTTTACCCACTGGATAGGGAGGCAGGTATTGATCCCTCTGTCTCCAAGTACAGCCTTTACAAAGGCTGCCAAGTGTTAAGCTCATTGCTGACAGACCGAAGACTCTGCCGCAACCCTCTCCAGAAATGGACACACACCAAACTCTTGGAGAAGACTTCGCTGTTTATTGCAAAGCAGACATGGTTATATAGGAAAACGAGGGGTGGGTAAAACATTACAAACAACACAGTACTTTGTATACAAAAGGAAAGTTAACATAAGGAAATTATACAATAGTTCACACCACACCACAACAAAGGATCAATAACATCACCTCAAGATAATGGCAGTGTAAGCAGGAAGCAGCACCAATAAACATAAAGGGATTATACAAAGAAGGAAATTTTAAACACATGAATTACATCTTGGGATACAATAGTTCACACCACAACAAAGGGTCAATAACATCACCTCAAGATAATGGCAGTGCAGCCAGGAAGCAGCACCGATAAACATAAAGGGATTATACAAAGAAGGAATATCAGTCTGAAAATACAAATTAACCCTTGTATGCCCACAAGTCTCAGACAGCTACCAACACACTATGAACTCATTTTATCTCATAATCTCCGTATTCCCTACACGTTCCATGTGCCTATTCTCAAGCCATTTGTACACAACTGATACGATCGTGTACTTCCTCGTCCTGGTCCAGTTAATGTTGAATCTACTGATGAATACCAGATCCAGTCTATTTAAGATGCACGACTTGTGAGAGGCATTCCACAATATCTGGTACATTGAACTGGCTATGGTCCTAGGGAGAGATCGTCAGCCTTTGGGCAAGCCTCGGGGGAGGGGTACTGTCAGGACTTCCAGAATGAGTGTCCCACGCCGCTCCGGTCCCGCTGCCCTCCGAGGTGCCAGTATTGACCACACTGCCTGCAAAATGTTGGCATCCTTGCATAACAAAAAGTCACCATCAGTGTTTCCCAATTTAAACCGGGCTGGAGGTCTCCGTATTCCTCCAAAAGAGTCTATAAAATTTGTTAAACATGTTGAAATTCCACTTTCATGTCCATATTTCAAACTCATTGTAGGGCTTTCTGACATATTTCACTTGTTTGCTGTGTTGCTTTTGCTAACCAAGCCTTCATCACTTATACCATGAGGAATCATCAGCACACCTTTTAGTGGTTCACATACTCCATAGAGAGGATGTCTCAAGGCAGAGAAGAAGTTTTCCCAGTCAGTCTAGCAGTAAACCATTTTTGATTGAATTTATTCAAACAACTGAATGTACATACAATGTAGACTGGGACGCAGCACAGAAACGTGAACCTTAGCAGTTTTGCCAAGTGCACAAAGTGACCATATACTTAAACCAGAAAGGTCATGCAAAATACAGAAAAGCGTCAGTAATCCCATCACACATTTGACATTCAGCATTTCAAGGTGTGCAGAGGTATTGTCACAATGAGGTACGGGCTGTGGATCCGTGCTGCAAAAAAGGTGCCTCCTAGCGGAGAGAGGACGCTCAGCAACCAGCACAATGGAGATGTGAGCCGATCACCACAGAGAGCAACGTAGAAGGTGCAAGATAATACAGGAACATAAAATAATAAAAAAAATAATTTCCGAAGGGGCAGGCAATAGAGTAGTCGGGGTCACGAGAAAAGGTCAGGGCGCCAGCAAACAACGTAGGCCAGGAACATGCCGGAATCAATACCAGAAAGATAAAGCAGGTCAAACGCTAGTGTAGGCAGAAAGGCAAAGGTGTAGTGCCAAATGAGGGTTTAAATATCCCTCCATGAAAACAGATCCTCCTAGCCACCTAATTAGGGGGAGGAGAAACGTGCTAACGGCTAACTCATGAATATTCATGTCACTTTAAGAAGTGACATGAATATTCATGAGTTATCCATTAGCACATGCACGAACGTCTCTCATGATGTTGAGAAGTGCACCCTGTCAAGATCCCTTGAACTTCGGCGGGGACGCGCGTCTAGGAGGAGGATGGACCAAGTGGCGGCTCCCATCAACAGAACAAGCAGGGAGCCGAACGATCAGGCTGCGTCTCGGCATCCATACATAGTTACATACATAGTTCATAAGGTTGAAAAAAGACCTAAGTCCATCAAGTTCAACCCTTCTACCTAACCTTTCTATTCTTGATCCAAAAGAAGGCAAAAAACCCCTAATTAAGCTACTTCGAATTCTGCCATCAGGGGAAAAAATTCCTTCTTGACTCCAAGAGGCAATCGGATTTCTCCTTGGATCAAGAAGCTCTAAAATATTAACATTATTCTATTTATATCCCTGTATATCGTGCCTTTCTAAGAAAATATCGAGGCCCCTTTTGAAGGTATCTAATGTATTGGATAACACTACCTCCCTTGGAAGTGAATTCCATACCTTAATTGTCCTCACTGTGAAGAATCCCTTCCTTTGTCGTCTATGAAATCTGCGCTTCCCTGCTAGTGTGAGAGAAGACGCCATGGAGGAGGTAACAGTACCCCCCTTCTACGAGAATCATCCTGGCGATCAGGTGCAGGTTCTGCGAAAATCTTGCATGGAATGAACAAATCTTGGCAGGAGCATGAACATCAGAGGCAGGAATCCAAGAACTCTCCTCAGGACTGTATCCCTTCCATCTAATAAAATATTGCAGTTGCCCCCGTTCCTTTGTAGAATCTAAGATTGTCTGTACTTCATATTTTTCTTCCTCTTGAATCATTACTGGCTCAGGAGCACGGACCGAGGAAGAGTATTGATTAGTAATGACCGGTTTTAGCAAAGAAATATGAAATGCGTTATTGATGTGCTAAGTTTTAGGCAGAACCAGAGAGTAGGTGACTTCGTTAATTCTTGATTTAATTTTGTATGGACTGTGACGATAACGGATACCTGGAGCAGCCTCTCCCCAGGATGTATCGTCCAGAAAGGAGCGTTGCTGAGAGCGGGGTCAAGTCGGTGACTGTATCTCCCCCAGGATGCTGGTCTCAGTAGGGGAAACTTTTGGAGCGAGGCTGAAGGGTCATTAGACGGTAGCAGGTTTGACCTGAGCTGGGGTAGGCATCGAGTCCTTTAGCCACTGGATAGGAAGGCATGTATTGATCCCTCTGCCTCCAAGTACAGCCCTTACAGAGGCTGCCAAGTATTAAGCTCAATGCTGACATTCATTAATACAATACAATAGTTCACACCACAACAAAGGGTTAATAACATCAGCTCCAGTTTGAAAATACAAAACACACATTAATCCTTGTATGCCCACAAGTCTCAGACGGCTACCATCACATGGACCAATACCGTATTTGCTCGACCCTGGTTTTACAGCGACCCCCTAAAATCTGAATATTAATTTAGGAAAAAAAGAAAAAGCCTGAATATAAGACGGCCCTATAGGAAAAAAGTTTTACTAGTAAATGTTAATTCATGTAAACCTATGTGAACTATTTTTTT